>VYZT01060129.1:112938-152382 GCA_013400735.1 Pomatostomus ruficeps | reverse complement strand
CCCCGCGGGGCGGCCCCGGGCTCCGCCGGCTCCTTTGTGCGCCCTCCGGCCTCGGCCGCTCCTTTGTCTCGGTGCGGGGCCCCCGCCGCCCGCTCCCGCAGCGGGGCAGCGCCGGCGGTGCCTCCCCTCCTCCCCTGCCTCCCTCCCCTCGGCGGACCCCAGCCGGATCCCAGCGCCCTGCCGCCGAAAGTCTTCCCAGCACATGACTGCTCAGCAGCTCTCCCCGTGCCCTTCTTTCGGGGGAAAAAAACGGGAAAAAGATCAATGGAATAGGATCGAGCTCTGCGGCGGCAGCGCCGAGCCTCCGGCCGGAGCGAAGCGCGGCTGGGGCGGCAGGAGACTTTGGAAATGGAGAGTTTCTCACAACCATCCCGGAGTTGCATCATCCGGCCTGTCAGCCCCTACCAGGGAGCACTGGAAAGTTGTTCGCACCCTTTCCCCTCCTGTCCCGGGGCCACCGGGGCACGCTGGCCCGCGGCCGGTTCCCGGCACCCGGGAGCCAGCGGCATTTCTGGCGGAGCTGGGACTCTGAAACCCGCATGGCCCCAGACGGGACCTGGCTGGCATGGGGGCACCTTGCGGGGGAAAAGACCATCCCAGCAGAGTCCCCCCTCAATGCCTTTCGGGATTTCAGCAGCTGCTCCCAGCCACATTGGGGACAGCTGCCCACACCCTTTGCACGGGGCCTGGCTTTGGTGCCCGGAGGAAAGTGTCTCATTTTCCACCGTCAACAATTTACACCACTACACCAGGACAGGGATTTAACTCTGCAATTTTCCCACATCTGCCATGTTGCTTCAGCATACGACTCGTTTTGACACCCCCAGGCTCCCCGTGCTGACTCCAGCACAGGTCACTATTTCCCACGGCGAATATGTCTTTCCCTCAGTCCCTTCTGGGTCCCTGGAGACGCCTGTCTCGGGCTGAAAGGGGAGCAGAGCCGGTCACAGAGAGAGCAGTATCCCTGCATTTGGGGTGGGTTTGGCGGAGGAGCTTCCAGGCGAGCGTGGAGCAGCGAGGAGGAGTGCGGGGCGGTGGGAGGGACCGTGGGCTCTGCGCCCCGAAGAAAGGGCTCATTGAGGCAGGGACGGGCATTTGCGGTTCCCAGCGTGGCCGGGGCCGCCGGCACGCACAGCAGCCGGCATTGTGCCACCGGCGCCGAGCAAACGGGGCTGGCCAGTCCTCTCACCCGTCTTGGTGGTCTGCTCTATAGCCCCCCTCGCTGCCCAGCAGTTGGGCACATTCAGTCGCTCACCTTTGCTGCAGGTGGTGCAGCAAACCCCACCCCAGCCGTGTCTGTGGCTTCCAGCAAGTTGGTTTCAAGGTTGTAGGTGTTTTAGCCGGCTCCTGGTCCAGATCCAACACCGGAGGCTGGTCCCTGCCTGGCAGATGCATGTTTTACTCCCATGCCCAGCACTGATGTCTCTGAGTCCCATCACGTTCACCAGGGGTGGGAGCAGCAGCTCTCCTGTCTGTTGGGTCCTGAGAAAACACCTCTCTTTGGACACCCCCAAGGTGAGGGAGAGAAGAGACCGGCCTGTCCTGGCCACGAAACCTGTGCTGCTCCTGTCACCAGCATGACTGTGCCCTCACGAGCCTCTACACCCCTTCTGGGCCGTGCTTTCTGGGACACGAGGAACAGTACGTGGGACAGTAAAGAATGGACAGGAGACAACCTCATGTACCTGGAGTCTGAGAGCTCATGCAATGAAAACAAAGTTGTGTCAGTGGTGCCTGTTTGTACCAACACCCGCTCCAGCTGCTGTTTCTGAGTGTAACCTCTGAGTCAAAAGGACTTTCCATTCCCAGCTTTCTCCTCCAATGGGCAGTTTCCTGGCTTCAATTTGATGATGCTTGTGACTGTTCTAGGCAACTTTATAAACATCGTAGGAGGTGACTTTTTTTTCCCCTCTTTTTTTAGCTTGACTAGACATGTTTTTAACCAATGAACTACCTGCCTGGACAGGCTCCTCAGCTGCGCTGCAGGGCAAACCGAAGCAGTGCTGTGCTTGTGCCATGCCTTGGAGGAGAGCCAGGACCAGGATGAAAATTGCTGGGAGATGAAAGCAAAGAGGGAAGCTCTGGTGGCACGTTTCCCAAGGCTGGCCTCGGGAGGAAGTTGGGAGCGGAAATAGTTGAAAGAGTAAATACAGAGGGGGGTTTTTTCTCCCCAGGTTGCAGACAAAGAGCAGCACGGAGAGCAGATAAGCCCGTGCTCCTTATCTCTTTGTTGTTCCGCCCCTGTGTTTTGTTGGTCCTAGTGTCTGCTGGAAATCTGATGAAGGATGGTGGAGGGAATTACTCAGAGCAGCAGCAGCACCGGGGGCAGCGAGCTCAGCTGCAGGACAATGTGGGCTCCCACGGAGGGATGCGTGGGAGCAGATGGGGGCTGGATGGACAGAAGGATCTCAGGCAGGGAGGGAACTCTTGCACATAGGTGCTTCATTGCCTTTCTGTGTTCAGAGCTCAGTTGTTGCCTGTTGAGTCACCAGAGGAAAATGTGACTTCATACAGTCTCACCTCCAGCTGGCTGCCCCTGGCAGCCACAGGCGTCTTTCTTTCCTGGATCCCACCTGGTGGGGGTTCAGGGCAGTCAGAGTTGGGGAATGAGAGCACCAAGATTTTGTGTAAGACCTTCCCTTTCCCAAAACCAAGCTGAAAACCCCTGCTCTGCTCTTCCAGTCAGGCAGTCCTGTGGAATGCCCTGCAGAAGGATTACAAGAGTATCCCTTCCCTCCTTCCTCTCACAGGGCCTCTGCTCCTCTCGCCCCACCTGCACCACCAGTGGGAACATCCATCCCATGACCCAACTTGCTCCAGTGGACTGGAATGATTTGGTGTCTCCTTTACTGTCCAAGTCCTTCCTTCTTTCTGTGGCAAAGTTAATTTGCTGGTAGTGGCAGATTCCACCTGGGCAGCTTTGTGTGGGAACAAAATCCTCAACACCACCCAAAAAATTCCATCTTTTCAGGCTTTGACTCATCTGGGAAATCATAAATCCTGTTATCGTGTCTTGTAGCCATCCCTGCTGAATTAAAAAGCACTTCCAGCCTGAGGGACAGGAAAAGGCAAGGAGCAGCATCTGAGCTGTGGATGCTGCCATCCAGGGCATCTCAGTTTAGCATTCCTGGAAATTATTCCACTTTGCTTTGGGACATGGAGAGCAAGAGGAGAGCACTGGCCTGCCGCTGCCTGGCGTCCCCAGGGATGATGTCCATCCATCTGTCTGCTCACACAGGTGCATTCCCCAGGAGCAGAGGCTGGCAGTGCACCCTGGGGCGGCAGCAGCATCCCGATGGGTCTCCTCATCAATCCCATCCCAGCAGAGCCCTGGAGGGGAACGTGCGGGGGACACAGAGCCCCTCTGTTCCCACTCACAAAGGGGCGCTTGTGGCTTGCGTGCTGCCCCAGCCAGGCTGCGCCTCCCAGGCCTCGGCGAGGAAGAGCTTTAGGATGCCAAGCGGCCCCAGACAGCCTCACCAGGTCACCCACGTGTCCCCAGCCCCACGGCTCAGCCCTGACAGGGCCCCCGCGCCTGTCGCCGCCGCCCCGCGGGTCCCAGGCGGGACGTTTGCAGCCGGCTGTTTGTTTAATGAATTATGTCTGCCCCGGGCCTGCGAATGAGGGGTTTGCCAGCGCTGCCGGACATGGTTCTCTGTGTCATCCCTGTGAAAAATTCCTGGTCTGTGGCTCATTTGTGGTCAGGCAGCTGGGGGCATTAGAGGGGGAAACCCCCGGGCCGGCTTTGCCCAGGGATTTGTCTGAGGAAGCGGCTGATGCCATCCCCTGTACGTGCGTGCTGCGGGCAGCAAGGGCACTGTCTCCAGCCCCAGGCCAGGGTAGGGATGCAGATCTCCGCCCCTTGGGATGCCGTGACTCCGCTGGGCGCTGAGAGACGCGACCGCACACCCAGGGCTTTGTGTATTTGATTTCTTCTCTCGGCTGCTCAAATACTCCGACAAGTCCTGTCATCGAGGGGGCACGACCGAGGAGGGGGGGATCTGGGGCCTGGCTGTTGAAAGGCACCTGCCCCAGCTGCTGGCCTGTCCCTGAGGAGTGGTGTGATGACAAACTAAACTAACAGGGCTGTTGAACACACACACACAGACACACACACACACACGTGTACCGGGGATAGCGGTGGCGCTTGCTGAAGCGGGGAGCTGGGGGACCACTGTGGGAGGGCTCTGGGGCTGCCAGGGCTCTCCAGAGTCCCTGCATCCCACTAAATCCTGAGTTTCCTGGGTGCGTGGGTGTGGATGTCTCTTTTTAGAAGGTTTTGCTGGAAAGGAGATGGCTGGAAGCCAAGCCTCGGGAACTGAATGTTTTGCTTAAGCTGGGAAATTCCTGGTCCTCACACAGAGAGGACTGGGAACCTGACAGGCTGGGGCGCTGCCCGGGCCACAGGGCACATCCCACCCCTCCTGCCCATGCTCCCTCCTCCCCAGCGGGAGGGGCATACAGCGAGCAACACTAAAAAATGCACATTTTGGCCGAGCACGACATGGAAGAGGCTGGGACGTGACGCAATACCTGGCAGGGTTTCCCCACTCCACGCTCTGCCGAGGGCTGCAGATACCGAGGCTTGGCCAGGGCATCTCCCCTCCAGCAAATCCCCGGACCCCTCAAAGGATGGGGCTCTGCCTGGCACCCCTCCTTCACCCCAAAAGCAAGGGTGGGACGGGCTGCCGGGGTTGCGCTGGCGGAGCCAAGCCAAAGCTAAACAGACTTTCCCTGAGTCACCGAAAGTCTGGCCAAGAAAGCGGGACGAGCGAACGGCGTCACCCACGCGGCCGGCCGGGCACCGGGCACGCGAACCAGCGGGCAGATAGCAGGTGCCAGCAAGGCCTAAGGCTGTAAATCTGCACACTGGGGACCCGCCCCAGAGCCCGAAATAGCAGCTTTGGCCCCCAAAATCTCCATCTGGGGTGTGGGTTTGGTGCAATTTAGAGCGGTTTCCGCCAACACCCTGATTCGAGCGCTGAAGGAATGACTGGGGGGCGGGTCTTTTCTGCTGGGCGGGGATGCCCAATCTCCTGGTTTTGCATCCCACACCAAGCAGCTGCACCATCGTTTGGGGTTTTTTTCTTTTTTGGCAAAAACCTCCCCCGGAGCATTCTACTCCCCCAGGGGGACTGGCAGCAGCAGCGTTTTCCGGCCCCGCCGTCGTTCCTGAAAACTCTCTGGGTTTCATTTTCGAGGCTCAGCAGCTGCTGCCGTGCTGGGGGAAGGCGGAAGCTGCTCAGCCCCACACTGAGGCCCTACAGCGGAGCCTCCAACCCTCCCCTTTCCAGAGGCTGGGAGCCACAATGTGCCAAAGATCAAGATGATCCAGGGGCTCCCTCGCTGCCAGCAGGAGGTTTTTGCCAGAGGGGAGCAGGCAGCTGTCGGGTGGCAGGGATTGGGTTTCAGGGTGGGCAGGGACGGCTGGTGGAAGCGTGGGAAGGGGTCCTGTCAGGCAGATATATTTTGGGAAGGAGGGGGAGCAGCCAATGGGGCATTTGGGCAGCTGCTCCTCAGGGGTGGGATGGAGCAGTACAGAGGAGCTCTCCCTTTTTTACTGCTCTTGTCAAGCCTTTGTCAGCCTCTGACCCTGCCTGCAGGGAACCATCGCCATGCTGACCCTTCTTCTCCCCACAGGCAGGGCTGACAAGGCCCTAGCCCAAGACACCTTCCCGGCGTGCAGGAGGGACCTGTGTGCGTTCCCCATGGAGATCCGCCACGCTTTACCTCAGGATATCCGGGAGCTGCTGCACTGCTTGAAGATGAGGAGCAAGTATGCTGTCCTGCTGGTCTTCGTCATCAGCCTCGTCATCATTGAGAAGGAGAACAACTTCATCTCCAGGTAGGGAGCGGCTACTGAGCCACCCCATGCTTTGCAGCCTCTTTCCCCCAGTCCCGAGCTCCTACGCAGTGGGAGCCCCCCACATCCCCTGCCAGGATGCAGGGTGGTACTGCTGTCCTCCAGGCTGGGCTGGGTCTCCCCACAGGGTGTCGGACAAGCTGAAGCAGTCCCCGCAGACACTGGCAGAGACCAACAGCACGGAGGTCAGCCCAGCGCCGGCCGAAAATGGCTCGCTGGCCTCGCTGCAGGAGCTGGATGCTGCCTTCTCCCAGCTGAGGTCCCACCTGTACAACATCACCCTGCAGCTGGCAGGTGACGGGGACCCCGGGCCACGGCGGCATGTTCTGCTGATGGCCACCACCCGCACTGGCTCCTCCTTTGTCGGGGAGTTCTTCAACCAGCAAGGCAGCATCTTCTACCTCTTCGAGCCCCTCTGGCATGTCGAGAAGACAGTGACCTTCCTGCCGGGGGGAGCCAGCGCGGTGGGCTCAGCCTTGGTTTACCGAGATGTCCTCAAGCAGCTCTTGCTCTGCGACCTCTACATCTTAGAGAACTTCATCTCACCAGCCCCCGAGGGCCACCTGACACCCTTCTTGTTTCGGCGGGGCTCCAGCCACTCGCTCTGCGAGGAGCCTGTCTGCACACCCAGCACCAAGAAGGTCTTTGAGAAGTACTACTGCAAGAACCGCCGCTGCGGCCCCCTCAACATCACGCTGGCGGCCGAGGCGTGCCGGCGCAAGCAGCACGTGGCCCTGAAGACGGTGCGCATCCGGCAGCTGGAGTTCCTGCAGCCGCTGGTGGAGGACCCTCGGCTGGACCTGCGCATCATCCAGCTGGTGCGGGACCCCCGGGCCGTCCTGGCCTCACGCATGGTGGCCTTCTCTGGCAAGTACGAGACCTGGAAGAAGTGGGCGTCCGAAGGGGAGGCTCCCCTGCGCGAGGAAGAGGTGCAGCGGCTGCGGGGCAACTGCGAGAGCATCCGAGTGTCGGCGGAGCTGGGGCTGCGGCAGCCGGGCTGGCTGCGGGGCCGCTACATGCTGGTGCGCTACGAGGACGTGGCGCGGGCGCCGCTGCAGAAGGCACGGGAGATGTACCGCTTTGCCGGGCTGCCCCTCACCCCGCAAGTGGAGGACTGGATTGGCAAAAACACGCAGGCGCCCCACGACGGCAATGGCGTCTACTCCACATGCAAGAACTCCTCGGAGCAGTTCGACAAGTGGCGGTTCAGCATGCCCTTCAAGCTTGCACAGGTGGTGCAGGACGCCTGCGCCCCAGCCATGCAGCTCTTTGGCTACAAGCTGGCCAGCAGCCCCGCGGCGCTGGCCAACCGCTCCTTCAGCCTGCTGGAGGAGGCTCAGCCCGCCTGGGTCACGTAACAGCGCAGGGAGACGGCGGCGGGGTGGAACGAGGGGCTGCGGCCGCGCTCCCGGCCGGTCCGGAGATGACCTGGGGGTCCCTGCTCCCGAAAATGCTCCTCGCTGCTGCCAGATGGCAGCCCCAGGAGCTGGAGCATCCTGACAGAGCTGGCCCCAGGGTCCTGCAGAGCCTGAATTACACAATTTCTCCAGGAATGGAGAAATGGTAAGGGTGAGGGGCGGCGGGGTTGGCACTAGGGCCACCTCCCCAGCTCGGGAGCTGCACTGAGGAAGAGGAGGGTGAGGGCAAGCAGAGGAGGACAGGACCAAGCACCTCTGCCTTGCCACCCCCCATGCCAGCTGGGACAGGGCAAGGACAAAATCCCTGTGGTGCCAGCAAGCACCCAGATCCCAGAGACCTTACTGGTTTAGTGCCTTCATACACCAGCACAGACTGGAAACTGCCCACAGAGCCCTGGACGGCACTTGGGCTGCAACAAAATGAGAAGATTTTATGGTTTGGTGCTCTTCAAACTTGGTTTTGGAGGTTTGGGTTTTTTTCCTTTTTTCCTGTGTATTTGCATACCAGGTGAATTTATTTATTTATTGTGTGAAAAGGAGGGGGAGGCTGGTCAAGGAGCTAAGGCCAAAAATCAGAGCAGCATAACCTACCACAAAGGGAGACACCCAGAACAGAGGTCAGGTTTTGCCTGGAGACCACTACGTGCCCTTCTCTATGATCCTGGGAGAGTTCCCAGGGACTGATCGGCTGTAACCCCCCCGGCCCCCGTGCAGCAGCAACTGCAAACTTCAGCGGTGCAGAAAGACAGTCAGCCTTATTTGATTAAAAACTAAACCACCAGCACAGAGTCCAAAGCATGTCCTGTCTCCTTAGTATTGGTGGGTGTCCTGGGCCCGGGGGAGCCCCAGAAATACCTGTCAATGGCACTGGTGGGTGACCAAACCTGGTAGATGACCAAGGAGTTTCATGGTATTTGCCATGTGCAGACGTTGACCCAGTGCCCAGATGCCCCCTCCAATTCACATTTCATTAATTAAAATGCCTATTTTTAGCCCTCTTTG
Organism: Pomatostomus ruficeps; assembly: GCA_013400735.1. NCBI lineage: Eukaryota > Metazoa > Chordata > Aves > Passeriformes > Timaliidae > Pomatostomus > Pomatostomus ruficeps. The sequence continues at coordinate 144,099 of VYZT01060129.1, read as the reverse complement.
TAGCTCATTCTTTTTCTCCCCCAGTATTTTGGGTTATGGCAGCCACTTGAGGGAGAAGCCAAGTATTTTGGTGGAGAGTGGTTAGCTCCACCTAAGGCTTGCCGAGGAGCCCTGAGGGGTCCCGGCAGCCGCATGTGCCCTTCTCCCCAACTGGAGCTGTTGGCCAAAAGCAAAAATAAATAAATGAAACGAGGTGGCGGCTGGCCACAGCTGGGCTGCGCTTTGCCGGCCGGGAGGAGCGCGCTGGGGCTCCGGCGACGGGCTGCGGCTGGGCTGAGCTCACAAAAGCTGCGTTTTTGACCCAAGAGGGAGAACAGAGGCGGCATTGAGGAGCGCGGGGCCGGCCGGCGGGGAGCAGCCACGCCGGAGCCCCGGGCAGCCATCCGCCCGCCCGCCCGCCCCGGCTGCGGAGGTTTTCCGAGCAGGGCCGGGCGGCATCTGGCTTCAAGGTGTGATTTCAGGGTGCTCGGTGCCAGCTGGATGGGGAAAGGGCACAAAAGTGGGGGTTTCTGGCATAGCCTCATCGCTCACAGGCGATGGAGAGCGGCAGCCTCCTCCCCGCCTCACACGCAGCCCTCAGCATCCCAAGCAGCCCCGGGGCTGCTGAGTGAATCGCGTTTTGTTTGGAGGCTTCCTGCTGGGAAAGCAGCAGGGTCACTGAGGTCAGATGGATATTCCGCAGCTGCGCGCTGGGAAAAGCTCACAGAGCTCAGCCAGCGTGAGAGGGAACACGTCCGGACTGGTGAATGTCTCTGGAAAAGCATAATTAGATCGGCTTTTGCAGAAAAAATAAATTTTAGGGTAATTGTTTGTAAAACAGCATGAGGGGGGAGGAGCTGCTGAGCTGCCACAGCCGAAGAGGGGACATTGGGGAGTGCCCAGTGTCCCCCTCCCATCCCACCGTGGGTAGAGGCGCTTCGAGGCTTGGAAAGCCGGGCTCAGGGGGCAAGGACAGGCGAATCCAGGAACACGAAAAACAAGCGGCGAGAGAACAGGGAGCTGGGCTGAGCCGAGGCCCGAGGGGACGGCGATAGCCGCCCGTTCTCACCTGCTCTGCCGCAGCCCCGGCTGGCTCCAGCCTGCCACTGCTAGCCAAGCGTAAGCATTTGTTCCTGGCCACCCTCCAGCTTCCCGTCAAAAACGTCACAGGACAGAGAGAAAACATGCCCCCGACCCATGGCGATTTCCGCGGGGCTAATTGCTCCCATTAAACCCACGGGCTCCCGCCCGGTGCCAGGCGCATCGGGAAGCCAGGGGGAACACGGCTCCTTCCGAGACTGGAGCAGCTGAATTCCCCCTGAGCCGGCTGGGGGGAGCTTTGTCCCCCCACAAGAGAGGCCTCCTGCTCAACCTGCTCTGGCTACTGCCAAGCCTTGCCCGGTTCTTTCCCTAGAGGATGAAAGGCATGGATTTGGGAGGAAAAGCACGCAATGGCAAAGTCACAGCAAGAGACAATGCCTTAGAGCAAGGACATACCTGCATCCAGCCACCACGCAGGAGGCCGACAACAGGAGCTGCAATGGATGCAGCTGCACCCTTTCTCATAGACATCAATGCCAAAAAAAAAAAAAATCCTCTTTTCAAAAGATCTAAGCTTTCAGAAATAAAACACTACTAAAGCTTGTTTTAAAATACGCAAATGAAAGAACCCCAACCTGCAGCTGTACTGCCTCCAGGCTCACCTCCCAGCCTGCACAGCTGTGCTTTGGGGGGAACTGGGGGACATTGTGGTGATACTAATTGTCACCAGAGAGACCTTTCCCACAAGGAGCCCAGGGCAGCGAGGGGGATACGTGTCCTGTGGGACAGGGCCACCAGCCAAAACTGCTTCTCCTTGGGGTCATTGCAGGTAACACGAGATGATGTAGCACCAGTGAGAGCTTTATAATATGATGGATGTGCTGTTCCCCTCTAAATGGGAACTTTCTGGGATCTTCTCTCCCGCCGGTCTAATCCGGAGTTGACTTTGGATGGTAGGTACATCCTGCTGTTTCTCTACCTCCCTTTGGAGCACTCAGGGCTGGCTGGAGCAATGCTGGCGTAGCTGGGCTTGCTGTGGAGAGGCAGTTCTTGCTGCTGGTGCCAAAAGAGCAGTCAAGGTGGGCAAGTCTCTGAAATGCCACCTCAGATGCCCTGCAATTTAACACCCAGGTGGCCCTGCTGGGCCGTGAAGCCAAGCTGCCAGGTTGGTCCATAGAAATCCATAAAAAGGCCTTTTTCCAGCCTGGCATGAGGTTTGTCCCAAACAGTAGAGGTCGTGGCTGCTCTGCCAGCTGTCCTGACCCCCCCATCCCCTTCTCCTCGCTTGCTCCAGCTCCATTTAATGGGTTTGGACAAGCTAATCCCCCATGTCTCCTCACAGCACTATCAGATGGGATTTCTGCACAGGGGCTGGAGGGAAGGAAACCCATCGTCTCAGCAATTGCCTGCCCTCACCCAGCCCCACTGGCTTCTGCTGGAGGCTGGATCCACCCTTGCCCTTCTCTCCATCGTGGGGCTTTGTGTGGTTCCTACAGGGAGCTGCTCCATGGCTACAGCGGCACCATCCAAACACCGGGTCAGTGAGGAGACCCATGGGCCAGCGAGAGACCTGCGAGGGCTGCAGCACATGTGGACATTTCAGCATTAAATGACAACCTTGTTTTCTGTTGTGTTTTTCTAAGAGACTGCATGCCTGACCAGACTGCATTTCTTGGTCTGCATCCCATATTTATCCTGTAATTACACCTTCGGACAAAGGCTGCCTGTCTGTGAGGCCCATTTTTTTAAGGACACAGTTTTATTCTACACTGTGCTTTCACAGTAATGAAATCTGGGGGGCAAGGGGAAGAAAACACCCCACAGTGGAAGTGAAAGCTGTTCTTTCTCAAAACCTGCCCCAAGAGCAAGGGAGCTTGCTCAAGCTGTCTCCCTTTTCCCAAAGAAACCACAGCCACTGACATCCTTTATGCTTCTCTGCCACTCCACAAGGATTAATGCCACAAACCATGTTGTCCCGTAAAAGAAACGTGCCACCACACTGTCAGTCTGTGGATTCTGCTGCTGCAGGAGCCAGAGAATTTCCAAGGAGATCCTGCAATCCTTATAGCCAGGCAGGTGACATGAATAAAGCTGATAAAGCTTCTTGTTGCACCTGCCTGGGTCACAGCACAATAAGGGATGAATTCCCACAAAATGCCATTCCTGTAAAATTCCCAATGTGTGCTGTATGCTTGGCTTGGGAGGGGTAGGGAAGATCAGCATGGCACAAAACCTGAAGGCAGCTGCAGGAGCTGTGTGAGCTGGGGTTTCCTCCAAGGGGAAGGACAGCCCGTGCTCAGTCCCTGCTCACCCTGAGCCAGGGGCTGACATGAGCCTGGCCACCCCCGGTTCCCCCAAACCTGCCTCGGGATGAGCCCCAATTTGTAGGTGGTGGCAGTGAGATGAAGCCTGTCACCACAGCACGCTGAGCCTGGCAAACTCATCCAGGAAATGAGGAGCTGGGGAGCACCTTGGCACAGAGCACACTGTGATCCCAGGACAAAGGAGAACAGCACTGTGGCACAGCCCCGGGGTGGAGTGGGGGGAGATACCAGCTCCCCGTGGCTCTTCTCATGGATACAAAGATCACCTTAATTGCAGAGACCATTGCGTTTCACCTTTGGGGTTTTCCTGAATCCCTTTTCTGGGTGGGATCTATGACCAGTTTATGGGCTGGCACGTACAGAGGCACTGCCTATAAATACATGTGACTTATCCAGCCTCACCTAAATAGGATGATTTTGGTGCTGTTGTCCATGGGAAGCAGCTTGTCTTCCCAAGCCACTGAAAAACTGAAAATGAAAAATGAGGTTTGTTGGGGAGAGAATAAATATAAATGGGACCTTGTTGATTTCTGCTAAAAGTAGATTTTTATGTATAAGGTACAAAACAGCCAGTGTTGATGTTTAAAAGCAGCCAGGAACTGTCTGAATTGGTTTTTCCAGGTGATTCTTTGCCCTGAACTGACACGATTCCACCTTGGCTGCAGCAGAGCTCCCTGAAGCATGCGGGGCCACCCAGCTCACCTAGGCAAAATGGGGAGCCGTGGGGCAAGGATGGGCCAGGCAGTTTGTCTAGAGCAATCCCTCATTCCTGGGAGACTTAAAATCCTCCTTTCCCTGAAGCAAAGCCTCCAGGGGCACAGCCAGAGAGCTGCAGCCATGCTGGTGCTGCTGGGGCTGTCGCAGGACGCTGTGCAGGACGTGTCTGTGGGCAGAGGGAATGTGGTGCCTGAGACTGCTGATACAGGAGAGGATTTGGGGTTTTGCAGAGATGGCTGTGAGCCAGTAAAAGTCTCCAGCAGCTCAGGCTTGGCTGGGAGGGATGGGGCCTTCAGCCTGGCCCAGGTGGGAGGGCAGTTCTCCAGAGGATGGTGAAGGAAGGAATGTTATTCCTTTTCCAGTCTGTTTGGGCTATTGCACAGTTAGGGAGGCCAAACTGCCCTGACGACCGGGGTGGGCAGAACAAAGATACAGAGGCTTAAAGGGTGAGTTTGGGTGAGTGCAGAGCAGGGGCACTTGCGGCATCCTAAAGTCTCCCAGGCCACACTGTTGTACCCATCCTTGGACTAATCATCCTCAGAGGGATGCTTCAGCTCTGGATGTTATTGGATTACACCTGATGAGGAGAGGACTCACCGACAGGTATATATACATATACCCCTGCTGCCTGTCAGCGTGGCAGAGTGGGGCAGGAGCACCTCACAGAGCCCCTGCCTTACACCTCCTCCTTCCCACTGGACCCCTGCCATCCCACAGGGAGCATTTGGTCCATGGGGCAGTTGTGAGGAAATATCCAGGGAGCCTGGGAAACATGGCAGGGCAGGCCAGTCGCTGCCCTGGGCCTGCCTGCCTGCCTCTGCCCCACCAGTCATCAGCAGAAGACAAACCCCTCTCTGAGGCGGACCAGCTTTCACCACCTGCCTGCAGCCAGCTGGAGAAATGTCATCAAAACATCCTTTTAGCCAAACCTGAGCGCTTACCTGCACACGGAACGCTCCCTCCGACCACAGCCTTGGGCATTCTGAGTTTCTTTCTGTTTGCCTGGGGTTGGATGTGAGGTTTTCACAAAGGCTCTCCTTTACCCTTCTTGTTTTCTCTGGACACTCTTTTTGCCACTGACCTTTTCTTGCTTGTTGGTGCATCTCCAACTCACTGGTCCAGAAAACTCTTCCTCCCTTTTTTGAAAGGTTGCCCAGATCTTCTGTTGTCCAACTGGATTCACCTGAAGATAGCCCTTATATATATACACCTGGAGGGGAAAACACCAGGTGACAGGGGAAATTAGCAGAGTACTCCTGGAGTAATGGATTGCTCCCAGCAGTGGGTATATGCTGTAAAACACAGGCAAATGCCTGGTATGAAAAGCCCAAAACTGCCTCTGGAAAAGATAGAGCTGGGCACAAAAGTGCAGAGGAAGTGGGACAGAGCAGCAGTGCTTGGGAAGCGGCAACTCATCCTCAGCATCCTCATCTGCTAGGAATGGGCTTTGATCCAGCTTTGTTCCAGCAAGATGAAGTGCCAAGGAAGTTATACAGGTAAGGACAACCCAGCCAGGACTGGGAGGGGTTCACACACAAGGGGTGCCAAGCAAGCCTTGTCATTTGAGGGAAGAGATTAAACTGGACTTAAATTGCAGAGTTCATCCTTTAGAAATGAAGGTATGTTTGGTTTTTTACAATTTTTGCACTGAACTGTGCTTTCCCAAAGCCAGCCATTGCCAGGCTCTTCCAAGAGCCTCCTCACAGAGGTACCATGCCAGTACCAGGAGAAAAGGCAGAGAGCAGACCTGGAGCACTGTTACCCTGGGGATATTTCCCACCCTCTAGACATTCATAGCTCCTGGATCTCCTGGCCAGGACAGGTGCCTCACTGCTTAACAGCTCTGAAAGTTTATATTGCACAGATCAATCGAAATTTTCTCCTATGGAAAATTTTAGCATTTCCAGCTGAGTCCTGTGTAACAAACAGCACCAACCTGCCCTGGGTGTATTTCAGTGGAGCCATGGCCTTTCCCATCAAGGGCCACTCCAGCTTGATTGCTGGCTGTTCCATCCCTCCCTTCCCAGCTCTCTTCCAGGCTGAAGAGAGTGGGGTACAGGAACGTCCCCCGCTACTTTCAACCCCTTTGTCACCCTCCTTCCCCAGTCCCCGAGCCCCTCCTGCGCCCGAGGCGCTGGACTAGGACACCGTGTCCATGTCCCCACGGCCGAGCTGGCTGCACCCTCTGGCGGCAATCCTGAGTCCAGGCCCTGCTTTTCCAGGAAAAAATGTCAATTCCTTCATCGTCTCCCACCCACGAGGTTGGAGGGAGTTTTGCTGGGAGGGGGTTTTGGCACCGGGCTGTGTTTTGCTGAGGGAGGGATGAGGAGCAGGGGGGAAGCAGGGGAGTGTGGGGGCAGCTCTGCCAGCTCACAGCACTGCAGTGTGTGCAGCAGCTATTTTTATCTACGGGGCCAGCAGCTATATTTATCCAGAATGCCACAGGAGCCGAAAGTCTTCGGGGCAACTTCCGTGCTGCGGAAGAACACGATCTTGATGTCCTTTATACTGTCAACCTTCTCCACTCCCTACTCCCCTTCTCCAGGGGCCTTTGCTACCTCCTCAGCCCTTCCCTGCTCCTCTTTACATCCCATGATCTCCACCGTGGTGATTCTGAGCTCGTGTCCCTGCCCATGGCGGGGGGGAGGTAGAACTAGATGGTCTTTAAGGTCCCTTCCTACCCAAACCATTCTGTGATTTTGTGATCTTCCCTCCATCCCTCTTGCACAGCTGCCTCTGGGCTCCCTTTCCTGCTCCACTCAGAGCAAAGACATGTTTTCTGTGTTCAAGCTGGACATCAGGAGGAATTTCCTTACAGAAAGGGTGATCAGACATTGGAATGGACTGCTCAGAGAGGTGGTGGATTCACCATTCCTGGAGGTGTTTAAGGAGAGACTGGAAAGACTGAGGGCCATGGTCTGGTTGACATGGTGCTGTTTGGTCACAGGTTGGATTTGATGATCTCAGAGGTCTTTTCCTAATTGATTCTGTGACTCTTCAATCTTCATTTCCCTCTCCAAGGGGTTGTTTCTTCGGGTGGAGTGGGCCATCCCTCGCTGCATTATTCACCCAGCCTGCAGACCTGTGAAGTTCAGAGCACAGCCCTTGGTTTGTAAAACGCTTGGTTACCTTCTCATGGGGGGAGATGTACGCGGGGGGCTTAGGGCAAGTGAAGTGCTCTGCGCTCGGGACACGGTGCTCGCCTGGCAGGAGCCACTCCCTGCCCGCGGCTCTCCTGCTCGGCAGCGCTGGGAGCCGGGCTCTGGCAGCGCCGGGAAGCCGCGCTGAGCGCCGAGGAGCCCGGCTCCGCCCGCAGCTCCGCCCGGGAGGGCCGTGCACGCCCCGGGACAGCCCCTGCGCCGCGCTCCGCTCGGAGCCCGCAGCTTCCCCGCTCGCCATGGGCTCCCGCCTGTCCCTGGACGACTCCGTGCGGGTCGTGGTGGTCGGGGGCGGCTTCGGAGGGACGGCGGCCGCCAGCCTGCTCAAGTCCTGGGCCGTCCCCTTCGTGCTGGTGGACGTGAGAGATGCTTTCCATCACAACGTGGCCGCCCTCCGGGCCGCCGTGGAGAGCGGTAAGGGCTCGGGAGCTCCCCTGTCCCACCGGGATCTACGGAGGGACGCGGGGAGCGGCAGGCAGCGGGCTGCTCGCACTGCCGCCTCCGCCCTGCCATGGTGAAAGACTTGATGTTTTTCATCTGGAAAACAAATACTTGGCTCCGGGCGGACCCACAGCCCGTCTGTGGTTAAGCTAATTGCACATCCGCTGGGAAAACTGAGCAAAAACTGCTCAGACTATCCCTTGCCCCTTTTTTTTTCACGAATTTAGAAGGTGACTAAGCTAAAAGCAACAGCAGCTGGGAGGGGTGGGTCAATCACTTTCTGTACCTGGCCCTTGAAATATGGAGCAGCTCAGCAGTGAGGCCCTGGATGATAAAACCCTGTCAGAGGACATCTCAGGCCTGTCTGGGCCCTCAGTTAGAGGCTGGGCTAACCCCATTTTTCCAGTCACTGGGAAATTTACGGGTTAAAATCTCACGTTCCAAGCTGGGAACAAGCATCGAAAGGATAGCAAAAGCTTGGTCTGAGAGACAGATTACATGAAAAAAGCCTCTGACACCCAGCCTGAAGTTGCCAGGACCACAGAAACAGTTACTGGCAGACCTGGACAGGAGATGTGGGGAGCAGACAAAACCATCTTGCCAAGAGTGTCTCCTGCTCTGAGGCAAAGGTCCTGCAGCTCCTTGCTGGGCAGAGATAACACACAGCCAAGGCCCAGCCCACAGTCCCAGGTGCATGCCATGCTTTTCTCTGAGCAAGGACAGCATGAGGGAAGAACAGAAGAGAGGGTTGTTAGCCTCCAGAGAAGGAGAGCTCTCCCACTGCCTCCTCTTCCCACAGGATTTGCCAAGAAGACTTTCATCTCCTACTCGGTCACCTTTGGGGACAGCTTCCGGCAAGGCAAGGTCGTGGGCATAGACCCTGGGAGGCAACAGGTCTTGCTCAGTGACGGTGAGGTGGGTGTTGCAATGACCTGGCTGCCTTATGGGATCACCTGCTAGTGCAGGGAGTCAGCCCACAGCAGGGTGTGTTCCATCCTCCTGAGGAACTTGGTATCTTCCCCTGCACGGCACCATCCCTTCCAGCTGAGCTAAGTGGCCTAGGGCTGTGCTGGGATGTGGGTGTGCAGAAAATACCCAACCCCATCTCCTGCTCAGCTGAGCTTTTATTCTTAGAGCTGGATTTAGAGCTCAACAATTAACCCTGGGGCTCAGATCCGTATTTAACTGCAGGAAGAGACAAGAGCAGCAGCATCAGTCACTCTTTCCAGCCAGAGCATCTCATCTCTGTTCAGGAGAGGGTGAAGGAGAGAAATTAGTCTCTGGAACCAGCTGTGAGTGTCCAGCTTAAATACCAGGTTATTCCCTGTAAATTTAGGGTAATTGCTTTAAAGCTCTCAGCTCACCTGAATGCTGCTTAGCTCAGACCTTGAGGAACAGTTACTTGGTGTCACCTGGACCAGGTATCTTCCTAAAGTCACTTCCTGAGAGTGACAAGTACTTTCCTGGTTACCAGCAAGGGATGGATATGAAGGACTGAGTGACCAATACCTAGGAGGCAACCACTGTGTTCTCAGCTCCATTTTAAGAGGTCTAATATCCCATTCTACCTTCTGCCCTCCCAGGAGCTTCACTACTCCCATCTCATTCTTGCAACAGGCAGTGATGGGCCGTTCCCTGGGAAGTTCAACCAAGTCATTGACATGGAAAGTGCCATCCAGACCTATGAAGACATGGTTAAAGAGGTGAGGAATCAACTCCTAGGAGGTGCTGCCTGCCTTTGTCCAGCCTCCCTGTCCCAGGTACCACTGTGGCTATCTGGAGCCAGCTGTGTCTAGGAGAAAGGGACCATGAGAGACCATGCTGTCCACAGGGAGCAGCCAGGACAAGGAGCTCATCATGGCTTCTCTAGCACAAGGAAATGCTCAACAGTGTTACAGGGTAGGCAGGAAGCGTGCACAGAGCACCTTCTTGTCTCCTGTTAATGAACTGAGAGGTTTATTGCAGTTGGGGTTGGGCCTGTGCTGTGTCTCAGAACGTCTGTGGCGTGACTGAAGGTGTCTGGCTTCCTGCACTTTGCAGTTCTCTTGTAACACAAATTTTCTCTTGAAGATTGAGAAATCTCAGCGCATCCTGGTAGTGGGAGGTGGTGCTGCTGGTGTGGAGATGGCTGCCGAGATCAAAACGGAGTACCCGGACAAAGAGGTAGGAGCACCTTCATCACAATTACCTTCATCCTGGTTTCCAAGACTGTTCTGTGATGGTGCTGCTGGAGGTACCTGAGATGGCTGCACATCCAGGAACTGAGCCTGTAGCCAGCGCCAGCAAGGACTGTGGCACTAGGTGCCCCTTCCTGGCTTGTTCTCACAGGCATCAATCAGGGTGGAGGGAAGCCAGCTATAGCTGCTCCCACCTTGCACACAGTGCTGTGCTGTTCCTGTGTCCCCATTTGCTGTTTTGTCCCCAACAGGTCATCCTCACTCACTCAAAAACTGCACTGGCTGACATGGAGCTGCTAGCCAGTGTCCGTCAGGAGGTGAAAGAGATTCTCCTCAGGAAAGGAGTCCGGCTCCTGTTAAGTATGTCCTTAATGATGCCTCTGAAGATCTACAAGCTGCTCTTCCTTTAGCCAAAGCATCTCCTGATGTGCTCTTTCTGACTTCTTTGGTTACACATGGTTCCTTTGAGTTCCTATTTCTCTGGGCTAGCTGGAAACCACAGCCTAGCAAAGGTTTGTGACCCAGGGCTCTCTGTTGCAACAGGTGAAAAGGTCAGAGATGTAGAAAACCTCAGGCCAAACCAGTTCCACAAAGACATGGTAGTGAGGACAGAGAAGGGCACTGAGCTGGTTGTTGACATGGTGGTGCTGTGCACGGGGATAAAGATTAACTCTTCTGCGTATGCTGCTGCATTTGGTAAGTGAAAAAACCCAAACCACTGGGTGGGGAGAAGCGATACAATTCTTCAGGGTCTGGTGCTTGAGGGGTGTGAGGTGGGAATGAACTCTGTACAACCTGCAGGGGTGGTTCTACTGAAATATCAAAGGATGATGCATTGCACGAGGCTGCAGTGATTAACTACGGCAAGGCAAAACACATCTCTTCCCTGACACATACAAAGAGGGCGAAAAACAACCCCTCACTTTGTGTCAATTACATCAGCAGCATTTTGGGGTCTCAGGCCACAACTACCAACACAAAGCTGCTTCTAAAAACTTGCTGTTTGGAAAAACAGGTGACAAAATGGCAAGTAATGGTGCTTTGAAAGTTAACAAGCACCTCCAGCTGGAAGGCTACGAGAACATCTATGCCATTGGGGACTGTGCAGATCTCAAAGAGCCCAAGATGGCCTACCATGCTGGGCTCCACGCCAACGTCGTGGTGACAAATATCATCAACAGCCTGACACAGAAGCCTCTCAAAACCTATGAGCCAGGTAAGATCAGCTCCTAGCACCTGGACTTAGGTGTTGGACTGCTTTTCTGCGAGGAACAGCTGTCTAACTTGCATGGGACTCTGAACTCACTGAATTCACTGTGAAAGAACTCACAGTTGGGGTTGATTATATCAGCTTATAGCTCAGGCTTCATCTTAGTCCTTGCCAAAGACACAGTGTAGATACTAAATACCTGAGTCAGTCTACCACACAATGTGTCCTTTCTTCACTAATGTCTTGATAAATCTACTGGTGGGAGTCTGCTATTCACCAAACTTATTTTCTTTTCTTAAAATTTCTCACTGTCCAATTGAATCCCGTGAATAAGATGACTTCCCTTTTCCTTCTTTCTTCCCTTAAACCACAATAAACACAAACTAAACTATCTAGTCTCAAAAATCCAGCTGGGTAATGGGTCTTCTCGTTCATGAGCACTGATGTAAACACTTACCAGAACTATGCTGAAAGCTGTTCCACGTGGATGCAGGGGAGCTGGACAATAGGTGCTTGACTTATACCTCTGCATTTTCTTTACAGGGTCGCTAACCTTCCTGCTTTCCATGGGCAGGAATGATGGTGTAGGCCAGGTGAATGGTTACTATGTGGGACGTCTCCTGGTGACCATTGCCAAGAGCCGGGATCTGTTCGTCTCCAAGAGCTGGAAGACGATGGGACAGACAATGCCCTCTTAGCAGGGCACCAGTTACAATCCAGCAAGGAGTACAGCAACTGGAAGAGGGTGAGAGTGCACTTCTATTGCTTGGGCTGACTGATATTTTCCTCTGCAGCACCTCCTCAAGCCACCTGTCACCGTGCCACATTAAAGGGCTGTGCCAGCCTTGCTGTAAAAGGGAAGGAGGCACTTCCCAAATGAACTGCACAGAAGTTCCCATGATAAAAAACAGGGAAGAAATGTTTCTTTTATTCCCCCTGTTGAGAACTCTGAGTGAGAAGCTTGGCTTACCTTGATTTGTAACAATAAACACTGTGGTTTTCAGAATCTCTGTGGTTTGTGTGTTACGTGTTGTTGTTTGGGTTCTTTGCCCTGGCTTTGTCTATTCTTGCTGTTCTAAGGAGGACCTGCTTCTTACAGATCTGGCATCTGCTGCTCTGCAGCTTGCAGGGAGAATGGCTTGCAGTGCTGCCAGGGTAATGCCTGTCTAAAACCTGCAAGGAGATATGGTAAGCCTGAAATTCAAAAGAATATAATGCAGCTTTGTGTCAAAATCTCCTCAGCAGCTTTAATTACGTCACTTATAGCACTAAACTTCAGTCAGAAAAGCTGTTGGTCGTGATACAGCAAGCACTTAATTACAGATGCCGCTGCCTTTTTTTCTTTTCTTTTCCTTTTTCCTTTCCTTTTTAGAGTGAGAAATTCCCAGAGCAAAATTAGGGTTTATAATAATAACCACACTTGACACATCTTTTTCTTTTTTTCTTATAAAACAAACAAAATCACCATGAAATATTCTCAGTAATTACAGAGGTTTTTGTGAGTTAAAAGCAAAACAGAAGCTCCTCATGCATCACTTCTAAAACCCTTTTCCCCTCTCTGTGGGCTGAAGGCAGAAGTTTACCATCTAGCCTCGAGGGAGGGGAAAAGGGAGCAGAACATTTTTAAGAGCTTTCTTTAAAGTGGTGTGTGTGTGTGTGTGTGTTTGTGAAGAAATCATCACTACAAATCTAAAATGAGGTTACTCTTTAAAAACTCCTAAACTAAAGTAACAAGGAACACTAAACTCCTGAAAACAGATGGTAACTCAATTGCTTAAGGTGATAAAAATGGCATGAAGAAATCGGACTAAACCCCTCTCATCTCTAATCACAGCTCTCCATCAAGTCACAACACATCACACTACTACCACTCCCCCTCCTCGTCACATTGAAAAAATAAAACCCACCTCTAATGCTTTTAATGCTACTCAAGTTTGTTGAAAAATAAAGTTTCATTTGGCTGCCGTTGCTACTTAGTGTCTAGCTTGGCCATTTCTTGCACGTAGATGCCAATGCTCTCACTGTCGAAGAGGAGAAAGTAAATGTTCTTCAGGGAGGAAGAGCTGGTGCCGTCGAAATGGGTGGAAATAGCTCTGAGGGTCACCTGGGCTGCCGTCTGCTTTGGGAAGCAGTTTCTGTGTGGTCGGGGAAGAAAAGAGAGCAGGTGAGTGCCGAGCAGTGATGCTGAGAGGAACCAGCCACAGGCTGCTAACATAGTGCCAGCTGCAGTTTGGCAAACCCCAAGGCTTTGACAGCAATATTCTGTCAGCAGCAATTGCTGCTGAATTACGTTTCCTTGCTGGCATAGCTGCTGTTGTCATTTGCTTCTACTTCTTATGACCACACAAAAATTTTTTAATGCTTGCCCTTTAAAATTAAACTTTTCCATGCCATACTGGGCAGGCTAAAAATTTCGAAGGATGATTCAAACTGAAAAAGAACCAAACCCAAAACATCACCTACTTAGCTGACTTCCTCACTCTGTCATTAAAATAATTGGCTTGGGATTCCTGTGAAAATAATTGAAATTACATCTCCAAGCCAAATTAAGGTCGAGGTGCATTCATTCATTCCTCTTGATGGTAATATTCTCTAATCTACAATCATATTTATATTAAAAACCATCAAAAAGATATGGCACAACTGAGATATCCCATCTATTGCAATGTGACAACAGTTATTATAAATAGTCCCTAAGGTAGGACAGAGGAAAATGAAAATTCACAGAACTGGTACAGTATAATTATTTATCTACCCACAAAACCAGCATTTCCTCTGCAGACATGTAGGTAGAAGAAAATGACAGCAAACCCAGGAAGTCCTATTTGGAAAACTGTCTTTTTCCAGACAATTTTGAGGTCCTTTGATAAATAAAGTGTAAACCAGCAGCCACCTGGTAAGACTTACTCTCTATTTCTGTTAGGAGGAGTAATTTTAAGAGCAACAGGGAATGAAATGGAACAAAGGAGTAGAAGGATCTGCACTAGGACTAATGGTCCAAGAATGGACTATTCTAATTCTGTGCTCTTAGAAAACATGAAGTCTAGAAGCTATTTCTATTGGCATTAAACACTACAGTTCACTTTTGAAAGTTGCACTTTATATTAAAGGCTGTTAAAACCATTTATCACATTTTGTTTTGACTGAAAACCATAAAGAAAAAGTTCTGTATATAAAAAAATGACTAAAAATTACACTGCCCCTCTATTTATTCTTTTGTTCTGATCCATAAAAATATTACTTTGCTTTGAAGAGGGTCTGTGTAAAAATGGCACTTTCACCTCTTGTGAATTCAGTGATTTCACTGATCAAACGCAGTTTTACTTTCATTTTATTCACTGTCAGGCCAACACAACTGGACTGTACTAGGTACTCTGCTCTTCGGGCACTACTACCAAAATCAGTAGATATATTTCAAATTAAATACAAGCATGTGAACTCTAACACAAAATAACAACTTCTGCAGTTAGCAGGGCTTGTGTAAGATTTCTTGTCATCAGAGACCAAACAACTGTTGATTTAAAAAGAAATTTAAAAGAAAAAAAAAAAAGAAAAATACAAATACTTCAGATTTCTTAGTGAAGCACATTCTGCTTGCTAGTTATTGAGAAAGAAATGTGTAGCTTCACACTTGGTTTAATAGTTTTCCCTTTTGAAAGCAGAACTACATTTGAGAAACACTGATTTCCTTCTGAAAGAAAAGTTTTGTGTGACAAGTCTTTTAAATATCTATTCTCAGGAGGGCTTAAGTGAACACCCCACATCCACATAGCCCAGGTGGCATCACTGTTACCTGCCTTCAGTGTTATGCTGGTATAATCTCATTAGTACCAATGCAGGTTTAATAAGACTCCCCACAGCAAAATGAAGGGACACAAAACCCACGCCGGTGCAGAGGAATGAAAATGACTGCCTAGCAATAGGAAACCCAGCAAGCCCACTCAGCTCTCCTGTGGGTCAGCTAATTTCTCTTTGTAAAGGCGCTCTGGCAGTTTCATGCCAACCCAGCACTTCAGGCTGGATCCCTCTGGAGCAGCTCCATGTCAGATGGCAGCGGCAGCAGCAGGGTCACAGAGCAAAGGGCATCTCTCTGTCACAGCAGCAGCTCTGACAGCCAATTCCACCTCTGCTACCTGACCCAGGGAGTCCTACCTGCCGCTGGGAAATGGGGGGAAAGCCACAGACTTCAACTTCTTGTCTTCTGCAGCTGTTAAGCAGTTCTTGACAGTCTCCTCGAGCTGCTCTTCACACTTGTCCGAGCCCCACTGTGGGATGTGACAGTGGATGACAAACTTTGCTGCTAGGCCGCTAGACTGAGTGAGTGCAGCTAACACAAATGGAAATATAACATTTAGTTTGGAACAGGAATCACCCTGCAATGACCTCTCAACCCAACGTACCTTCTTAATTACATTACCTCTCCAAAGGAATACATTTGGAATTAAAATACACCACAACAGCTCCCTTGCAATCACAACCTGTCTCATCATTCCTTCTGTGATCAATCATTATTTCTTTGGAGACTAAAGAACCCAGGGCTCATTTGGTTAGCACACGGCTACTCAATAATTGTTTTTAGCTTTGTCATTCAGCACGGCCTCTGGGTTTGTTTTATGCAGAGTACAAAAACCTCACCCTAAACACAGTATCAGTAATCCCCACAGACATTTCTGCAGTGCTTTGCACAAAAACCCTGCTTCATCATCATCATTACAGCTCCAGAGTGTTGGGGAGTAATATTTAGATCCACTTCACAGCTGGAGAATTTCAGACAAGGACATGAATATCAAAATTGTTTGTTGAAAGTCCCCACTAGTTATGTCCAATTAGGAATCTCAGATTAATTTTTCAGAGAGCTGAATATTCCTCCAGGACCTGCAGAGCCCACAGCATGGCATCAGTTTGCTTTTGTTGCAATTGTCACCATCAGCACTACTGGAAGTCTGGGTCTTGGTAATCTCAGGTTAAACACTCTGAAATTAGCTGTGCAGGATGGAACTAGCCCAAGGATGAAAAACCTGGATGTGTTCACTTGTTCACTATCACAGACGAATTCTGTTGCAGGCAAAGAGGAATTCTGTGCTACTTAAATTTTAACCAGATGTCTTAATGGCATAAAAGGAGTCTATCTTCTTGTTAGGTACTGATGTTGACAGAGAAAAGTAGTTTACTTTGATTTTACGGCATATAAATTTGATTTGATATGAAAGTGAAGCAAATTAGCTTGTATAAAAATTTCCCTACCATTTCAGATTATAAAACTAGGCTACTTAACTAGGAAGCTTCCAAAACTAGACTACTTAAAGCATTTATTTTCTTGGGTATAGAGATACTAAGCCAAATAAGGCATATTGTAACTTTTCTCCATCTGTCTTCCAGACACTTTCAATTGATTTAATCTGTCCGCAAAGGAAAGCACAATCTCAGGTCCCAAAGTATTCCCTGCCACAAATGTGTTAACCCTTGAAGGGAGCTCTTCTACTAAAGTAGCTGCAGTACCTGAGCAATTGCTCTTCCAAAAAGTGTGCCAGTTCTGCAGATCATATCACATCTTCATTTGTGCTCAAAGTAAGGTAATTATTTGGGTTATATACTGTTCATCAAATATGCATAAAGGAGAATAATTTATAAAGTATCACTATTTTTTCTTATGACTCATATGTTAGGCTGAGAACTGTTTTGGATTCTCACTAAAGCTGCAGTACGAACAGGGCAGGAAAAATGGCACAAGATTTCCTTAATTTTTGGACTCCCATGGACAGAAATTGCCCAAGACAAATTGATCAGCCTAAAGACAGAATGTGTACAGCACACAGGTCTCCTATTCTTCCTTTTTTTCCCTCTCAGCAGGCTACCCATATCAGCAACAGCTTCAAAGAAACCTTGACATCACATAAGCAAAGACCAGGAACAGATCAGAATGTCCAGAGAAAAGAACATATAAAATGAGCCGTGTCCAAAAGACAGCAGAGTATCCTTTTTACCTTCAGCAACTTCTAAAGGTCCTTGAGATTTGCGAAGCTCTTTCACTGTTTCCAAGAACTCTTTCCCTCCAGCCTTTTCCAGTGCCTTGCCTGCAAGGACACAGAGCAAAAGGCCTTGGCTTCAGAGCATCAGCGTGGAAAAACAAGTCTACATTATTTAAAAGAACACTGTAGACACATTATCCTGTCTCCCTCTATCAGCAGCAGCCGATGTTTATGTTTACCACTCTGCCAAGACACAGAT
Organism: Pomatostomus ruficeps; assembly: GCA_013400735.1. Lineage (NCBI taxonomy): Eukaryota > Metazoa > Chordata > Aves > Passeriformes > Timaliidae > Pomatostomus > Pomatostomus ruficeps. Next base: position 126,824 of record VYZT01060129.1, on the reverse strand, counting down.
AAAGTTTACTTTTCACGCTTGAAAAACAATGATCCAAAAGCCTGCTGCTAGATTCTGTGTCCTCTATGCAACTGACTGAAGAGCTTTTTACCTCCTTCTTGCTTAAATTTCCATATCTGTAATCATGTTTCCTTATTTCACATGAGCAGCATAAGGCTTTGTACATGAGTATTGCTAAATTGTGTAACATCCTACAATGAAAGTCATAGTTAGAAGTGTTATTAATGTATAATTTTTCAATGTAATTTTCAGATGCAAATGTAAAAATAAGCCAATATACACCTCAGTAACAATTATTTACACCTTTGCTGATCATGTGCTTCAACAAATTATCTGTGTTTTGCTTGTCATTAAAAAAAGATAAATTAGTGGTTAGCCTGTTATACCTAATCAGATCCAGCCTGTTTTTCAGAAGCTGTGAGTGATATTTTATGGCCTGGGGTAGATTCAGGTGGAACAGGATGGGATCTCAGCAGGCAGCCAGTAGACCAGCTACTGTTCCAGCTCTAGCTGTGTTTTTTCTGCGTGTACAGAGCCTCACCTATTTCCTCCTTGAGGTCTATTTCAGCAGTTGTAGGGTGAACGATGCCTTCTACTTTCATGGAGCCAATATGGCTGATGTCACTCTGTGTCAGAGAGAGCTGAAAAATAATGAGGGAGGAGGAAAAAATAAATAGTAATCTGAGTTCAAATTCATTTTCATACCAAAAAGCTGAAGCGAAAGAAGGTTGGACTCAGTCTTTCAGAGATCAGTTATTTTATTCTGTTCAGTACGTGTGATTCTGACTTTTAGCTTTTAATTAATTAATTTGCACACCACTTAGATTATTTGGTGATATGCCCACAACTTGGGAGCTTGTTCCAGAGGAAGTTATTGCTAGAAAACTAATGTTCTAACATCACAATTTGAAGAAAAAAAGGCTGATTTTGGAAATGCTTTGGTTTAAGAGAAAAGCATCCTTCCCTTCATGCTAGGCCCCAATCTGTTACTGCTCTGTATTACCTTTTGTCCTGGCACAAGGCTCTTGGAGGACAAGATAGTGAAACCATCCCCAGGTCCATCTTCTGTTGTTGAATTTGAAGCTCCTTCTTTTTCATTCTCCTTTTGTTTGTTCTATTTGATGGGAGAAACAAAAGCAAGACTTCTCAAAGGAAACAAAATAATCAACATCTAGCATTATTCAATAACGGAGGGATTTAATCACTTACTACAAATCTTATCTTCTCAGATCAATATATTACTCATAGCCTTGTAATCCCCCAAGATTATGTAACAGCAGAGGTCTGCACTGTTTATATAATGCTGAAACATCAGTGGTTCATCTGAGGCATTACATACATTTGTAGTCACATTCAGAGGCGGGGCACCCACACCCATCTGTAGATTTACTGACAATTAAGGTTGTATTTATATGGGTGGGCATCTGTTAGTTTATTTTTGTTGCCAACAGAGCAGAACCTCATACTAAATCAAACTTAGTAACTTAGTAACCCAGTCAAATGCTCCAATTTGAAGAAAAAACAACTTTGTGGTTTGAAAAACAAACGTTTAAGTCTCAGTTATTAAATGATAAAGCCTTCTTACGGCTTACCTCCAGGAGCAGCAGGCCTACCAGTCCTAGAGGGCTGCGGGAGCATCTCCTCACATCTCTCAGTATTTGCTTTAAGCTATGTCAAGAAGCTACAACCTCCTAACAAGTCCAAACTCTGCATGTGCACAATTCACAGTAAGCTGGTAGCTGAGATCAGCGCACAGAGGCATCCTATTAAACATCCCATTAAGCAACTCTGTTTTCTTTTTAAAGGTTGTTTCTGCATATTCTCAGCTATGGAACTGTATTAAAACTTAGAGGCCTCCAGAAAAATGTACTTAATCCAAGTTTAAAACTTTTAAATCAAAGCTTAATATAATTTAACCCTACCCAATCAAAAACTCAGCCGTGTTTTAAGGTGCATGCTCTGGAATGACAAACCAAGAGCACTGATCTGGCTTACTGCTTTACCAAATGAATCCATTTTGGATAGTGATAGAGGATGGGCAACCCTGAGGGAAAGTGCAGTGGTCAAGTTGTGATTTATGTATTCTTCTTTTAAAAATCACTAACAACAGCACAGCTAAGAACACATGAAACAAAGAGCTTGTCACAATGACACTGACATTGCATGTCAGGACAAGTTCTCTGGACAGTGAAAAGTCTTTAACAGCAATCCAGTGACTGTACAAGGCTGAAGGCATGACATCTCTCTAGTAGAAAATGTTTTAGAACTCAGTTTCCTTTATTTTAAAAGCAAGGGTTCACTGCCACAGAGTTAGTGTGGAGGTAAGAGATTCTACACAATTATCAAGAAAATATTGCAAAGGGTGACACGGAATCTGTGCCTGCCCCATGCTCACCTTTTTGGATGTCCGGGCCTTGGTAGACTTTGCCTTCTTCCCACTCTTTTTGTTCACCATGGACTTCCTCCCCTTCTTCTCAGGAGCAGGGGAAAGGATGGTCTCAGATTTGCCTTTGGCACCCCGTTTCTTGGCTAGAAGCTCAGGCTGAATTCTGGGCAGGACACCCCCACTTGCAATAGTCACACCTTTGAGCAACTGCAAGGAGAAGCAGTGTATGGAAGCATATTACATATCCTCTCAGCCTGCACCACCAAAAAACCATTAGGGAGAAAATCCACAATGACAAGGAACTTGGGAGGTGACAGCAAAGTCAGCCAGCACATCCTGGAGCATTCTGGTGCTGCACAATCATTCCTCCCTCTTCCAGTGCTGGTCTTAGTGCAAACCTGGCCTTGGTGACTCACAAGCAGTGAATAAGGCCAAAAGAAGAAGAGTGTCTGTGGGCTACTCACAAAAGGACTGCACCACAGCCCTGCTCAGAGGAGGCCTGGATGCAGATCCCTTTGGCAGGGACACAGAAGCAGTGAAAGCAAGGAAAAGCTCCAAGGACCTGCTTTGCAGAGGCAAACAACAGGAATGGGCTGTGATACCATGCAGAAGACAAAGTCTGGCCAATTCCTAAGAGACAGCACTGGATCTAGGTCCCAGTTCACAGGTCACTGACCAGAACCACAGAGCTGGGAGAGGGCTGGTAGTGTTAGCATATTTTTGCTTCTCTTCTGGCCTGTTTTGAATTTTTACTCCACTTGACTGGAAACAGAGCCACATGACTTCATGGGCACCACATTTTCATTATTTAAAGCAGTCCTATTAAGTGCAGGAGTATTCAAAGTGTGACTGACATCATCCATCTTCATACAGAGGAGATACTCTGATGCTGACTGAACATTTTCAGCACCCCTGAATAGTACAATCTGCAGCCCATGTTGTGATCTCTGTCCTCACTCAACAAGTTTAGCAGAAGTGATCCCACGAGTGATCCCGGGAGTCAGAGCACTGAAAACCACAGTTTGGGCAAACAGACAGGGAGGCAGCAACAGCAGAGAGTGAGCCAGATCCCTACCCAACATGGGCCTCACAGCCAGTGTAATACAAAACACACATTTCTACAGCTTTTGGGAAAAGGTCTTGCACATTTTCTTCAAGTATTGAGTGTCCCTGAGGAAGAAGTGAAGCATCAAGTCTACTTGCTTTAACAGGACTCATAGGCTAAGAAGAATCAAAATTTATGTCCATAAGATTTCAGATGAGGTACCTCAGAACCTTTGTTTCTGTTTGCTTTTATTTAAGAGGACACAATCTTCTCTCCAATGACTGCAATCTCAGTCATGCCTCAGACTAAGCTGTTTCTAACCTTCCCTGGTAGCAGCTTCACGCAAACCACAACACACAACTGCACCAAAACGTAAACAGGCACCTGGTTCAGCTCCTCATCATTTGCAACTGCCAGGAGGATGTGTCTGGGGGCAATCCTTCCTTTCTTGTTGTCCCGCGCTGCGTTTCCTGCCAGCTCCAGGATTTCGGCTGTAACACATCAAGATAAAAACCAGTAACAAAAATGCAGCTTAGGTACATGCTGCATGCACATTTTACACTGCTCCTTAACATCCGTTTACCTTTGCAGGGACGTTTCCAGATTTAAAGGGTTCTTGCTACAGAAAGGCAGAAACCAAACCCCACTTAATGTATTTGTAAATTTAGATAAATTCATTTGTCCTTCCTAATTCCCTAAAGGAGAAAATATGCTAAGCTTGGTTCACATAATTTAAGAGTCCCAAGTCAGAATTCTCTTTCAAAAAGGAAAAAGAAAAAAAACTAAAAAATGTACATCAGCAGTCCAAAATGTCCAAAATTTATTAGCAGCCCTGTGACAAGAGAACAGTCAAGCATGCAGTGAAATCCCCAACCTGGAACAGACAGCTCTGACAAACAGCAAGGATTCTCAGGACCAGGAAGATGAAGACTGAGGTGCATTTGAAGCAATACTTGGAAAGCCAACACACTAGCCAGGCACTGCTGGAATTCCGCATTAAAGGACGCTGTAAATCTGTGAGAAGCGTCATTTCAGAACAGGATATGAAAGGTTTGATTCAGATGCAAGCAGAGAGCTTCAATGCATGAAATATTGATAGAAGGGTCCTTCTACATCTCTGGGAACAGGAGGTCACTTCAAAGGTAGTTTCTCTAAATTAGCAGTAACATTCATACTGTAACCAAAGTGACTGAGCATGTCCTAATTATTACCGAAATACAGACACACCTTCCTAAGTTTATTTGGACTGTAACAGTAAGTATAACTCACTAGCTTACATAGTTTGGCCTTTCCTCAGAAGTTATTTCTCATATAAGAACTCTACTGAAACACTGAGAAGGAAGGAGAATGGAATTTTTTTTTTCAATTAATCATAAAAACCATATTCACACTTTGTTTCATTTGAAAGGTATACACTGTCCCTGTTGTCTGGTTTTTGGGTTTGTGTTTTCATTTGTCAGTAACAGGAATATGAAAATTACAGCAAATCAGTATTATCCTATTGATAACTTATTGATGTCTTAATGATATCCCACTCCTCTTTGTAAACTACATAAAGAACTATAACCATTATAAAAAGGAACAACTTTCATGAAAAATCTGGTGGAAACATACATAATGCTTGGCTAAAATCCAAATGATTTCAACACAAGGCTTAGCTCTGGCTCATTGGAAAACGACAAGCTTTCAATTCCACTCAGTTAGAATAACAAACATACAAACTTGTCTTCCAGTTTTCATTACTACACAGCATACACATTTAATTGAATGTTGGAAATGTAAAAGCCTTTTTTTAAAATTTATATGCATATTCCCAGTGAATTGTAAAAGTTAGGGCAGGAACCTCTGAGCTTTAGCATTTCCTAGTCTGTCCTGGATTTTAAAGGAGGGAGCCGAAAAGAGATCCCGCATACTCCAGCTACATTCACCCCCATGGGGCTGGAAGTGTCAGACCCTCTCCCAGACCTCTGCCAGTGGAGCTAAGGCAGCAGCAGGCAGCAGGAACAGATTCCATCCATTGTGCAGACCAGCAGAGAGCAAGAAAAGAGACCCAGGCTCCTCCAGTGGCTTTTGCAGATGTGCGCTGACAGCAGAGGAAAACTGCACCGGGGAAAAAAAAGAATCCAAAAAACAACACATACTTACCTGTGTGGGAACTGAAGTTCTTTCAGGTGTGCCAACAACAGGCACATCCTGCTACCTGTGTGCTCACCCCAGTGCCCCAGGTTTGGGTCCTTTGGCCAGCAGCATCCTGATGGTGCACTCTTAGTCCTCTGCCTAATGTTAAGAGCAAAAAAGGCAGAACACTCAAATGCCAGCCATCCATCCCAGGACACTGGGAAGAAGGGAATCCGAGGCAGAGGTGATGTATGACAGACTGTGGAATATGCATATAACTTATCAAAGGATGCCAAACATTTGCATAGGTAAATGATTGCCTCACCTCCTTTTAATGAAGGTTTCTATGCATATTTTTACTAATGGTGGAGGCAGGAACTCATAATCTTAAGAATATAAAATGGCACTTGCAAAGTACAATATCAAAACTGCCTCTGCTGATGATAACAGATCCCTAAAGAAAATGCTTTACATTTCAAGTAGAAACATCTCAACAGCTGAGGTTATCTAAATCCTAGGAAGACTAGTTTGAGAATATAGGTCCTACAATAAAATCCTACACCATAACAAGCTCTCTTGGAACTGGGCATCTTGATATTCTCAGCCATAAGCTGGTTTTACTTTCCGTGCTCTCGGCACCAGGCCTTAAGAATTACACTGAAATCTCAAATAATATTGCTTCCTGCAAGAGCCAAAATCCACTAAGATGCCTCCACATCAGAAGCTGAACTTCAAATCCAGACATCTTCAGAAGAACATAACTCTCTCCCAGTAGACATGAGCAGCAGCCAAGCTATGACCTGAGTGGGATTACGTCTTGTCATCCTGTGACATACAGGGAAAAAGAGGTTTCTTTAGCTGATGGATCAGCAGATTTGAAATGTCTGGGAACTAAAGCATCCTAGCCAGGCCAAAGGTATTTGTTCAGCTGAGCTTTTGTGAAGCTGGACTGCTAAGAACGTTCTATGAGAATTACTGATAGCAAATTGGAAAGATTTCATATAGGTTATCTTGTTTTCTACCTCCTCTTGAGGATAAGTTTTGTCAGCTCCTGTTACACTACCACATAGAAATCTAACAGTAGTACCTTCCCTCTGCAAAAATGTATTGGATGATGGAGTCCTTGGTCCTCCATTTGCAGGTGGAAAACTATCTGCTGGATTTGTCTCTGCATGGCAGATGAGCACAAGAGGCAGAAGAGTATTCCAGGTGATTCCTGTGAAGGAGGAAGCCTTTGCCAGTGTTGTGTTCTGCCCTAATTTAGAGAGGATGGCTTTCCATTGAGATCTTCTGTAAGTTCCTCTGACCAGCACACCACTCACATGACTTGTGCCTCCTCATCAAGGGGCTTCTGTATTCTCTGCCTACTTTTTGGGAAGATACCCTGTGGCACATGCAGTTGCTGTTTGATTTGGGTGGTTGTGACTGCAGTCAGCCCTGTGCACACGCAGAGCCATGCATCTGTTGTGAAGTCCATTAATCCGATGGGACTCAGCTCAATTTTTCACAGAATTTTAACTCTGAAGCAAGTGGAACTCAGCCTTGTTTCAGCAAACACAACCTTCTGGATAGGAATTAAGCTGCAGTTTTACAATATGATTTTCAAGCCTAAAATGTAAAACAGCATAGAGAGATTAAAAAGAAAGGTTTAGAACAGTGATGAGATCTTCTCCACATTAGTTGATCAGTTGAGGTAAAAGTACTTCTTTCTGAGATACACTGTGGTGATTGCTGGCATTTTAATGATGGGGTTGATAAGGCAGAGTGCAGATTTGGTGTTGATAACGGCTGTGAGGTGCTGCCACAATCAGTCTTGCTTACAAAGGAAAAGAACAGGGATCTAGTTGTGATACAGAACACACACCAAAGAGCAGTCTGAACTACATGAACTGGGAGTAAGGATGCTCCAGATGTATATGCACCAGCTGGATGATGCCAGCCAGGAGGCTCAGTGCTCTGGGGCAACACAAATACAGGCCAACAGGAGACCAGGTAGGGCTGGTCACTCACAGAGATCTGCTGCTCCAGGCCAGGCCCTGGAAGAACGCAGTCAGGTGGTTCTGGTCCCGTTTGACCCTTCCAGCCTCATCCACCTTGCCCCCTCCCCAGCTCCACAGCCCAAACTCCTTTCCCTGGCAATCCACACCAAGACTCCATCTCAGCTGCCTTCCCTGGACAGTCACCATTTCTCCTGTCTACTCAGGCTCAATACTCCTGCTCAGGTTCTTCATTACCAGCACCCCCTCCATCCAATCCTTGGCCTATTTCCTATTTTTTCAACTTACTCTCCAGCTTCCTGGCAGGATATGTGGACACTCCTTGCCATTTATTTGCCTACTGGTCATCAGTCCAGCTCTCCTCACTAGCCAGATGTATCCCTGGCTCTGTTCCTAACATCAACATTCTTCTCCCATAACCACTGTCTCCCCACAATGTTACGATCTGGGAGCTGAGAGAGGCTGGAACATGCTCAGTGAGGACCAAGTCTTCAGAGATTTTAGCTGTTAAAATCAAAGAAGTCTCTGCTGAGCATGAGCAGCCTGTGTTTTATCAAAGTCAGAGCCTGGCCAAAGAGAGCAGATTTCTCTGAGGTGGCAGAAACCACCCTTCCCCTTTCGTAAAGCATCAAATCTCTGCTCAAACACAGAGAAGCACTCAGGGGTTTACAGGAGAAGTTCTCATGAATGTTTTAACATAGCAAAAAAAAAAAAAAATGTTTAACCTGCTTCTGTGAAACAGCTAAAAAGTCATAGTCCCTTACTGCCACCTTCCCAGATTTAGCCTGAAGCAGTTCCCCTGCATGCAGCCTTTCATCCCTAGGAACCACCATTTCATAGCTGCAAGTCCAGGAGAAAGGAATAGCATTTGTAATACAAAGAACGGATAATGTTGAGAAAATTTACCAGTTTAACATATAATATCCCCTTTGACAACATCCTTGGAAAAACCTATTTTGTCTCTTAAGGCTTCCCAAAACCAAAGCCTTTATTCACACGTAATATTAGGAATAACTAGATCAGCAGGGTTAGATCTTGCAGGACATTGTTGGGTTTTTTAAACTGGACTCTTCACCTTTGTAGTATTTCCAAACAAAACTCTGGACAGAGCACAAGAACTTTGGTTTGGAAAGAACACAATCCACCAGGAATAGATGTTTGCTCAGAAACATTACTCCATTCTATCACAATATATACTGGAGTTCTCTGCTGAACCCGGCAGCTGAAAATAGCATTCCCTTACAATTTATGTGGGCTCCCAGCCTACACCTCTAACAATCTTCTTGCCTGGTTGACTACACATTCTTTTTTTTTTTTTTCTAAAGCAAAGTGGAGGCCCACACATAATCTGCTCATATCAGATTAATGATTTAAATTAAACTGCACTTACTATCCAGGAGCAGAGCCAAGACATACATTGTTCTTGTTCAGGTAATAGGCAAACAGCGCTGACCACAACTCAGTCTGCACCACTGAAATGTTGCACATACCAGATGTGCTGCTGACAATTTATTACTGCACCTTGTAATAATTGCCACAGCTCGGAACAAGCATCTCCAAATGTTTATCCTAGAAATATCTCCCTGTGGAGCAGGAAAAGCAAAAAAGTATTTCTCTCCAGACAGAAGGTCAGCAGAGTCACAATGCAGCACATTATGTTATAAAAGTTATTATGATTTCTTCAACACAAGCAATACTTTGTCACTCGAGCTACAGAAGCAGCCTCAGGGGGGAAAAAATAATTGATTCTCATCCTGGAATGTACCACCACAAACAGAAATTTCTGCAATATGCTACTAGGCCTCATTATAAATTTAGTTTTAATAGTGAAATTGTGAAATTAGTGAAATTTAGTAGCGGTATTTCAGATTTCCTCCACACCTTTGAAAGAAAATAATGCTTTTATTGTCTGGTAGTGAGAACAAGCTTCTTGTGTGAAAGACAGTGATGTTTATATAAAACCTGTTGCATGGACAACCAGGCTCCATGCAAGCTTCTTCATGCCACTTTGGCAATAAACTACACTCCTGAAACACAACTCAACTGATTCCATCCAGGCTGTGACTCCTCACAGATTCTCTAATGCACCTCAGTCTTGATCTGTAACCCCTGAGTAACCTGAACCAGAATCCTCTCTGCACCGTGAGTTCTAACAATTTGCTAAAGTGCTATTTTCCATAATTAAACAAAAAACTCAGCAGATACGATCACAGGACACTCTGAAATATTTCCGTACAGAACCACAGGATATTGTATCACCATGGGACACCTGCCCCTTTCTCAAAGTTCAATTTCAGAAAGGCAGGAAAAAGAAGATTAAAACCCTGGAACACTTTCATTACACACTTACGCAAAGCAAAATGGTTTTTAAAATACAAAAAAATCCCACCTTTATATTTCATTAACACTTTGACACCATCCTGCAAGGAGAAATGCAGTCAGCAAAACAGTTTGCTCACTTAGAAAGCACAAAATATATACAAGGTAGATTTACTTTTTTTCCTCCTTTTATTCAGATTTAGGTGTATCAAAAAGCCTAATTAATACCTGTTTTATCTGGGACAGAAACTACCCAGATGTGACTCCTCACTCTGCAAAGCAATAAAAAATAACCCTTCCAGCTAGTGACCAAGCATGGTGCCTCTAAAGGAGAGAACTTCCACCCTCAGCCTCTCCAGGAAACAAATTAACCTCCTTAGGGTTTTCAGCAAATTTCAATGCATCCTGCACTTGCAGAGCCTGGTTTTCAGGAGTGCTCCACACGTTTGCATCCCATCCCGTGGCTAAGCCTGGCTCTGTGTGTGAGGAGCACTCCCAGGAGCAGGTGCTTGGTTTACCTGCGAGGTACTCTATGACAGCTGCCATGTACACGGGCGCTCCGACCCCGATCCGGTACTTGTAGGTCCCTTTCTTCAGGTAGCGCATCATCCTCCCCACGGGGAAAATCACCCCAGCCCTGCTCGAGCGGGACAGTTTGGACATTTTCTTCTTCCCGCTCCGCCCCGACATCTTGCAGCCTTGTGCTTCTCAATCTGCTGGCAGTTCCCAATGCCTTGCTCCAAATCCCAGGGCTGCAAGAGAAAACCAACAGGATTGATGAGAAACATCTTCACGCATTGCTGTTGTTTCAGAAGCAAAAATCCAAACCCACCCTCAACGCCTGTTAAAGTGCAGGATTATTCATTAAAAGCTGGATACTCAGAATATTTGCTATAACTTCGCTTTTGAACTGCACTGTCAGTGTAGCAATATCAGGAGCAAAGAAAACAAGCCTTGTCTTCTCCTTATTTTTCTGGTAACCACAAGATTACAGAAAAACGGGCAACAAACCCTGGAATCTGCCACTCCACTCCAAAGCTTGCATGTGATCACAGCTACACCCCTAGTTCTCACTCTCAGTCAAATAATATTTGGGAAAAGTTTAACTCTGTTTACAAAAGTTGGTTTTAACTCCATGTTGATAGCTGCCCTGGAGGCCTGGTTACTCCTCCGAAGCAAACAAAGAGCAGGTCTGCCACAGATGGAATTTCTGTCAAGGCAGGCACAGTTACTTCACTCCCAGCATTCACTCACCTCAGTGAAACAAGGAAACACAAGCAGGGAGACACTTCGAAAAACATTACAAAGACTTTAGGTGATACTGCTAAATTTTATCATAATCTTTCCATTTATGGTATCAAGGTGATCTTCCAAAGTCCCTTCCTCAATGAAACTCGCAATTTGTGTCAAACCCTTTATAAACTTTCAATTTCATAATAATAACAACCCTTAAAATGTGTCCTTTACAGTTTGTGGCAAATGACATCCAAATAATAAACCTAGTATGGGAATTAGGTTTCTAGCCAATTTCTGCAACAGCCTTCTCTTTAGAGCAACAATAACTCCTTTTAAAGTGGAACTTAATAAACGTATGCAGTAGGGTACAAACAGGTTCCTGCAATGCTGGCAGGAAAGCTCCATCACCCAAGAGTTCAGTCCAGCACTGAAATCCCTACGGAGAGCCATGCTGAGAGGGTACACTACATGCATCAAAGCCACATTAAGCTAACCTCTCATATATTTGTTCCTATAGCATCAAATCCCAGCTGAGTGAAAATCAATGGAAAAAGGCAAACGTCAAGGGATGACATCCACAGAAAATACCATCGTTGCTCTTGATCTCCGTGATAGAAAATCAAAACATATTTGTATATAATTAACCGCACTGCTCTGGGCCATGCTGTTGCTTTATATAAATTTATGTTTAATTACTCACTTCTGGCTCATCCTTCTGTTGCATCACTGAACTTTCCACCCCTGCCTACCCTTTTATTTTTCCCTTCTCTCTCACAGGAAGCCTCTGCCACTATTTACTCTCCTGCTGCCAAGCCAACTTTTGGAATCCCAAAATATTTTCCAAATGCACTGCAGGTTATGTTTGCAGAATTTTGTAGAAGAGAGCATAAATACAAGATGTTTCAAAACTCTGCTAACACAGTCTCTGCTTCCAAACTTACATGGACCAGCCTGTACTGAGGAGCAACAAATAAAACTGTCTGCTCTTGTCTTGTTTTGGCTCCTACAGAAGGCAATTTTTGGTAGAAACACAAGCTATGGAATACTCACATCAGGACCTGGACAAAGCAACATGCAGAGACAACTCCTGTGGACCTGGACAAAAACCCCACAGACAGGGATCTGGTTCCCTTGCAGGAAGAGGCACATGAGCTCAGCCCTGCCACACTCACCTGAACTGCAACCAAAGGTAAACAGCTACAAGTTGAGCACTGCTGTTCTAATTGTTCTCTTCTGATGACACAGCCAAGCCTCAAGGGCTTATCAGTTGAAAAGTCTACCCACACTGCTTCCCTCCCTGCCAGCTGATTCATCATCTCTACCTTTCTCCTCATGAAGTGCAGCCTCCCTTTAAAAATAAACCTGTGCCATTCGTGCAAAGTCCGTCCTCACTGAGCTACAGGGGCTGTGTCTATATCTGGCTGCCATGATATCAGGCTTGGGCAATTTAAAGCAATTATTTTCCCCATCCCTTAATTGGTCACAGCACACTCCCACTCTGCCATGACTCCAACATCCCTGTGTTGCTATGGGGGATTGAGTAGCTACCACATCGCACAGAACTCTCTACAATATGAGTGCAAGCTGGGCTTTCCTCTGTTGAGTTTTGTCTTCTTCAGAGCCCAAGGCAACCAGTGACATTTTCCTTCTGCCTCTTGGAAAAATACCTTAGAGTCCACTTTCCACTGGACCTGGTTGCTCCAAGCCCCATCCAACCTGGCCTTGGACACTTCCAGAGATGGGGCAGCCACGGCTTCTCTGGGCAACCTGTGCCAGGGTCTCTCCACCTTCACAGGGAAGGATTTAGGGAAGGGTTCCTTCATAACATCTGATATAAATCTCTTCTTTTTTAAATTTAAACAGTTCCCCCTCGTCCTGTCACTAACTGCCCATGTAAAAAGTCCCTTTCTCTCTTTTCCACATCCCCCATTCAAGCACTGAAAGGCTGCATAAGGTCTCCCCGGAGCCTTTTCATGTCCAGGCTGAACACCCCCAGCTCTCCCAGCCTGTCTCCTGAGCAGAGAGGCTCCAGCCCTCGGAGCACCTTGACTCCCAAACATTGGGAGAACTCAAACTCAGCAGTCAAGGACTGAAATAAAGGACATGCAGGACTATCAACACACCTGCACTTCCTTCATCTCCAGCTGATGATCTATTAGAACAGTTAGGAGCTGACAAAGAATCCACAGACATTACACCTTTGGGGCCAGCTTAGGCTGCACATTCATTTACAAACGCAATACTTGCGAAAAATAACGCAGAAGACCTAAAGCAGGTGCTCGTTACCTGAACGAACCGCTAAGGCACCAAAGCACAAACATAGTGCTGTGCAGGGGGCAGGCGGGGTGTCCCCCGAACTCCAGAACCACACACACAGAGCGCATCCCCAGGGAAAGAAGCGCCGGGGTCCCTGCAGAGGCAGCTCCCACTCACAAACAACAGCGGGTGAGCCCCGCGGCTGAGAGGACGGGGCTCGCTATGGACCCATACCGAGCCTTTGGAGCCCGCCGAGAGCTGCCGAGCTCGGGGGACGCCGCGCTCAGCCCCGGCTCCCGCGGGCGCCCGGAGCCCCCTGAGGGACCGCCCGCTGAGAGCTGCCGAGCTCGGGTTAGGGTTAGGGTCAGGGTTAGGGTTGGGCTAGGGTGAGGGTTAGGTTTAGGTTTAGGGTTGGGCTAGAGTTAGGTTTAGGGTCAGGTCCCCCGCGGCCGCCCGTAGCCCCTGAGGGCCCGCCCGCTGCGCGCCGCCGCCCCGCCCCGCGCACGCCGCGCCGTTGCCCGGACACCGC
>VYZT01060129.1:171-112753 GCA_013400735.1 Pomatostomus ruficeps | reverse complement strand
CTCACGGTCTCGGCCATGGCCGGGCCTTCCCGGAGAACGGCAGCGGGAAGAGGAGGAGGAGGAGGAAGAGGAGGAGGTGGGTCATGCGGCCGGGGAGAGAGGGAAGGAGAGGAGCAGGGCCTCGCCGCGGCCCCCGGAGCCCCCGCGCCGCCGTTCCCCTCACCTGCCGGCGCCCGCCGCCGCTGCCGCCGCCTCCTCCTTCTTGTCTTCCCTTCCTCTTTTTCCTCCCCCTCTTTTCCTCCTCTCCTTGCCCCCCCCCCTCCCCTTTCCTCCCCACTTTCCCTTTTCGGCTCCCCCCGCCCTCGCTCCGCCTCAGCCGCTCTCCCCGTATTGTATGTTTCAATGGCGATGGCGGCTGCTGGTGAGGGGGGCGGCAGGGGTTTCCTCCCGCTCCGCACATACCGCCTCTAGGAGGAGTCACTGCAGCCCGGGCCCGCTACAACCCCCCTCTCTTGGCTGCCGCCCTCCTCGCCCGGGCCCCAGGGCTGCAGTGGGGGCAGGAACCCCCTCCCCGCCCAGCAGAGAAAGGGCCCCCCTGACCCTACTCCCAGTGGGCTTGTGGTCGCCGGGAGCATAAAGGCAGGAAGCCTTCCCATCCTTTCCCAGGGTGGAGGAGTTCAGAGATGGAGAGGTTTCAAGGCAATCCCATATTGGGCTAAAGCTCAAGGAGCGCCTGATTTTTGTTAGAGAGAGCCACCCATCCCTCTATCCCTTTGGCAGGGTGGCCTGCGTGCCTCGCTGTGATGCCTCCAACCCAAATACTGCAGCATCCCCAAGGTGCCTTGGAACCGCCGTAACAAAGAGTGCCGGCAGCTCTTTGTGTTGTCTTGTGTTGGGAGCATTCTGGGCGCTCACAGGCTTTCCAACTCGTCCATGAGGGCTGCAAACTTCACTTCCCTTCTGAATGGAAGCTGAGGGTTTATATTTTCTTCCCCGCAGTCACACAGATTCAAGAGCTCAAGCTCCAAGAGACGCAATAAGCGATTCTGTTACGAGTCTTGGCAGCGCCAAATCCGTGAGCAGAGGCAAACAGGAGAGTACAGGGCTACACCTCTTTAACTCACCTCAGGTATATTTTTACATCAAACTGGGTTTATATCTCATCATTTCTATACAAATATTTTGCATCGTTGCACTGATTTCACTATAAAGACATTTGGGGGCTACTGTAATGCACTAGGAGATACATTATTTTCACAGACCACTCCTGCTTGCTTGCAGTGTTATTTTAGGGGGGTGTCAGGGAACAACAGAGAGAAAGATCCATTCGTGCTTTCAGCATTCTCTTTGTCACTGTAAAAAATTATAGAAGATTCACTTGAGTTTGGTTTTTGGCTCTGCCAAAGTAAGCAGTTTTGTGTCTGCATAAAATTGGATTTGGTGGGGAAAAAAGCAATGGAATATTCCCCCAGGTTATGTTAATTGTGGATCGCACCATCTCCTGAAGAAAGAGGGCAGGAGTTCAGGACCTGCATTTTCCTGGACCGCTGTGTGACCTTGGGTAAAGCAGTTCACTTTGCACAGCTGTATTTTGACTGCTGTTAAAATGCAAATAAAGATATCTTTTCTGTTTTCAGGCATTGAGTAAGAGCCTCAATGCATTTCTGTGGATTAATTCTTTGGAGTCTGTTCTCTTCCCCACTTCTTTTTGAAAACAAGGTCAAGCTGCTTTGAGACCTTAGGAGAAAAACTCACATGTATGAGTTTGCCTTATTTTACATGTAAGAGGAAGATCTTGCCCACTGAAAGCTGGAATTTAGCAAAGGAAGAAGATATCTGTAGGCTTGTCAGTTTGTTGAACCATATTGGGAGGGTAGGAGGAAGCTCAAGAAGATTTTCAAGCACTAAGCATAAAAATGAATGACAATGTAAAACCCACGTGAAAAAGGAAGAAAAGCATTTGCATTTTTCTATTTCCCAATACAAATAACTGCATCCAGTAACCCTTACAATCATACATGCGGTACATGACTTTGTAATTAAAAATAATTTGAGATGAGGCAAAATAAGCATCCCAAGTTTTTGAAAACATACCCAGTTTGTTAGAGTTTAACATCAAATAGTTGCTGTGTGATAAGAACACAAGCATGTGGGAGGCCTTTCAGGAAAAAAGAAGTTTATGTGAGGCAAACTTTCAATATTAGGAGAACTCACTGTTTATAACAACATTTTTCTGTTGATAAACAGTATTCTCCTGAAGGAAACAGGAGTGCTGGAGAAGTGTGAGAGAGGACACTGAAGATTTTCGCAGTGTAACACTTTTTAAGTCAGTCATAGATGTCTGAATTTTAACACCAATTTTCCTGCTTAATAGTCTCACCATAAACTCAATTTCCCCTCTTTATTTCTCCAGTGGATACAGCCAATTCTTAACCTAAATATTAACAGCCTTACATGGATATTTTATGTTGTTTCAAATATCTCGGGAGGACTCTGAGTCACTTTGTGACACAATAAAGAATTTTTGAGTAGAGCAGATCAGAGCAATGCAACATTGGAACAGTACCAGGTGTGAATTGTTCTGCAGTAACGGCGCCCTTGGAACCAGCTGCTTTTTAGAGCAGGTAAGAGACTTTTGGTCACAGCACCTGTGTGCTCCGGCCACTCTCATGGAGTTGTTCAGGGAAGAGCTGTTACAAACGATCACTTGTGCCATGCTGGAGTCACAGAGAGCTTTCCCCAGTCAGCAGGAGCGGGGCTTGCCCTCTCTAGGTTGTGCAAAGACCATCTGCCTGTTGCCTTCCGAGCTCAAATACAATCTGTTACTTTGTCAAAATAAACAACACATCTATCGGATCATTTATAGCCTGCTGCCTGCCTGACTCCCCAGCTATGGGGGAAACAGCCTGTTTATGGCACTCTCAGTTCGGGGCAGAACTGTTACATCTCAAACACTGTAGTGAACATTTCATAGCTCCAGAACCCAGAGACAGGCATTCCGGGTCATCCTGGCAGGACAGGAATGCCAAGTACTCCAAAAGCTCTGTTTTATGGGTGTATATAATCCAGGAACTTGATCAAATCAGTGTAAGCATTGCCCTGTCATTAGGGTAACCAAATACAATCAAAGCTGGTGTGTGTCCATACTATGGTCATAGAGAACAGATGTAACAACTGAGTTCTGCAAATAATCTGAATTATTTTCCCAACTTTTTGGAGCCATTTTTTAACCTTTCCTCCACCTTTCATATTGCTTATGTGCTTCTTATGCCAGTAGATTTAGTACAATGGGCTAAAGAAGCCAGAAAAGCTAAATCCTAACTTTCTGGATAACTCTCTTTTAATAGTACTTTCTTAAAATAGACCATCCCACGTACTTCAGGATTTAAAGCCCTTGTGTGTGCCAGATTCTGTCATTTAACACAGGCTGATTAGCTGCAGTCACAGGTTAGCTATAGTGTGTAAGCAAGGGGAAGGTCTTTCCTCCCAACCATCAATGGATTCTAGAAGTTAAATGCAGCTTATCAAAATATCAAAAATGTCTTTTCATCCTTTAAAAGGAGGTTTTAATCCTTGTCACTTATCCGTAAATGCAGCTATGCAGACTGCAGAGATCAGTCTTAATTATTCCTTAGTCTTATAAGTAAAAATACTAACTGAATGTTTAATTACAAACAACATTACTTTTTTTTTTTTGTCTAATGGAGATTTACAAATATATCTTTCAGAACGAAGAAAAAAAGTATAAGGTAAGAAACCCCAGAAAATAACATTGTTTCAGCTGAGGAATACATTGTAGGATCCCTCTGCAAAACTCAGAAACAGTAGCCAGGAAGGGATAGGGAAAACTGTTGTGGGAATCACAAGTATAGAATGGCTTCTCTGAAGAATTAGAACAGGTCAGGACTTCTAGCTAAGGAAACTGAGTGGTGACTTGAGAAAGGACTGATGCTTTTGGCTTTGTGCTCTGTGCCTCCCAAAGACTTCAATTTTTACATTAGCTAGCAAAAAAACCTGTTTCAGTTTCTGAGTTTGAGGAAAGCACATTGTCTCCCTGGATGGGACCATTAAGCTCCAATTTCTTTTCTGAGCAGTTTCACAGGTCAGGACAGCATAGCACTGCCTGTTTGTCTGCTTTCATAACTGTTCCTGAGTTTGGTTTAAAACATGACAATTTACATCAATAGCTATTTTTTCCTGCTGTCTGCAGAGCCCTAAGGGAAAAAAAAAAATCTCAGCTGTGTCTTATAAATAAATGAAAATGCCTTGAAACAAGCCAACCTTTGGGTCTCATGTTTATCTGAGGCAGGACAGAGCAAACTCCAGAACATTTATTTATTGCACAAGTGCAAGTTTTCACTACTGTCCCAGGGTAGAGCCATACTTTTCCAGGAGCCATCACTTTATGAAGCAGGAGTGACTTTGAAGCCTTAAGGAATGATAAAAGCCAAAGTTTCAAACACATTCTCCATTCCAAGCTGGATCATCAAAACCTGTTTGTTCTCCTGTATAACTTTATGCATCAGTCACTGTTAAACATCCAGATCCTTGAGGATTTTGCCTCACACCCCAGGCTCATTGTACCCAGAGGAGGTCAGGACTGGAGCACTTTTGCTGTCTGGCCACTCAGAGCTAATGGTTTTTCACCACATCACTTTCATTCCAAGAAAGCACCACTGCACTGGTGATCAGGCTCACACAAAAACACATCCAGGTACACAGGAGAGGAGGAGGAGAGGGAAAGGGCTGTACCCCTAAGCTGAAGGAAGGGAGGGAGAGATGGATGGACACCTTCTCATTGTTTCTCTCAGTTTTGAGGAAAGACAACACACAAAGCTGGTAATTACAATAATTTTAGCATGAGCATAACTAGAAAGAGTCCATGCCTCTCCCCTCTTTGCCCTTGCTGTCTCAGTTCCACAATTAGTGTGGGTTTGTGACTTATGGTTGATTAATTCGCGTTGTAAGAGCAAGCTCCAGTAGGGCTGTTCATGCCATGGGAGGTTTCAGGCTGTCTTTCTCCCGTGCAGGTTCCACAGCGTCCAGTGCTATGGCTCAGCTGCTGTTGCTGCCTTTCCCTAGCGCAGGCACTAGACAGGACTCTGTCCTCTGTCCAGCTGTCTAACTTTATAGTGTAACAGTCTTTTTGAGGTTTCTGTCCTTTTAAATCCATTGACATTTCCCACCGAGTTCCACAGCTCCCAGGCCTGACTGGCAAACAGCAGATGGCGTGGTTGCCTCAGCAGAGGAACATAAAACCCACCCCCAAATGGGAAGCGAATTCACCTGTAAGTGAATTAATGGGCTATGATTTGCATGTGGTGTCATTCACAAAAGACACAAACTATGTGCAGGTAAACAGGCATTTTTATAAAAGGAGAAGAAAGTATGTACATCATAGGGACAAATGCAGACTGTACTGGAATAGGTATCTATGCTTGTATTTAATTTATGAATTAAAATAGAAACCTCACTAAAACTTTGACACAAAGGAGTAAAGCTTCAACACAAGGCACGGGGAATTAATCAGACTCCTCTTGGAAAACAATGGGATGACACTTTAAATATGTCATGTTTACTATTACAACCACCCCCCAGCCAGAGATATTCTTCATTACCCCCTGCCTGGTTTTTTAGCCCACTTTTAGTTACCCAAATATCCATTCCCCAAACAAACTTCCTCCTAAAATCTCACATCTTTGTTCTTCTAATGTAGTGACAAATCGAAGGTATTTAAAATAGCAATATACAGTTCTGCATAGCAGTTTTTATCACAATATAAACCAGCACCTCTGAGTAACATCAGCACTGCCTTCTTTATCTGATAAATAAGTACTTGGTGATTAAACATAAAATTCCCATCTTTTAAAAGAAGACAGAAATGCTTTGAAGGTGCTATATTTAAACAACACTTTACTTTTACAAAACTCAGTTTTATTTGCTACTGAGGAGCAGATTCAGGGCGTTCTTTAAGTGTATCCCTGGTTTCCAGGACAGGGGTGGTTTCATTGAAATCCCTGGATTAATTAATGGACTGGTGAAATGTGTAACTGAAGCTCAGGTTTTGTTCTGACATAAAAATCCCTAAGCTATTTTTCACTCATACAGATGGAAATCATTTACCTGAATCCCTTTCCTTGTACATGTTGAGTGTTTAGTCCTTTAGTGTCTTTTTAATCTCTTATCACACTGAGAAAATATTGGCTTAAAAACTTAACAGTGGAAAAAATAATTATAAAGAAATCCCAAATAATTACAATATTTCAATTCTGCAATGATCAGTATAACTCCTTATGGCACAGCTATCTCTGCTTTTCTAAAATATTGCTAGAAATGGTCAACATGGAATTCAGAATTCCCAAGATTAAAAACCAAACAAATCAGTACTATTGTATTAACAAGAAAAAAGTGAAAAACAAAAATCAAATGCGCATTTTGACTGAAGAAGCTCCTACTGAGGTTGAAAAGCTTGTGGGAAAGAACAGCCCTTTATTCTCTTCATTCTAGCAATTATTTAGTGTGGAATTTTGTGGAAGTCCAAAAAATTCCAAGTAGCTAAACTATGTCAAAAGGAGTTGAAATAATGTCTTAGAAACAGCACAATGACAGTAAAAATCACTGGAAACACAAAAGTATACACAGCACATACATGAATCAATGCCAAATAACATAGGATATTCAATATACAGGCTGAAAAGTTCAATGTAAAAAAAGAAATGTACAAAATGTGTTCGGATTTAAACATCTCAATCCATCAGTGTCTATAAGAGAAACATAAAAACAATGCCCTGTCAAGGTCTACTCACAATTCATCACTTTACTACAGCTATAATAAATATTCTACATTCTATGCCATCAAAGGGGAAAAATCTCTCTTGTAAAATACAAGGAAACCAGATATGTAACGACTCAGAGTTGCTTCAGAAATCATTCTCCTGCAGGGATTAGGTCAGTAGTGTTTGTCTGGTGTTGGCTGTTGAGCAGATCTTGGACAGGGAGTGTCCCAGTACCAAGGAATTTGGTGTCCAAACGACAAAAAGATGAGAAACGGGAGCAGTGCCAATGACACAAGCATTCCAGGTGTGGGAAAAGCCACCACGGAGGTGTTTCCTGTTGCTCTGAGGACTCTGAACACCAAGGGGGATCAATGTGACTTCTTGGAGGAGCTAAGTCACCTGGATGGGGGACAGCCCGCCCACCTCCAAGCCAGAGCACCCAGAGAGACCTCCCTGCAGCCCCTCACTGTGCACCCACTGGTGATGCAAGCGTGGAGAGCCCGTGACATCCGCAGGCTGTCCCCACAAATCAGGAACTCCCTCCTACCGCTGCACTGCCCAACATGTGGAGCTCATTCTGCATCGCGAAAGCCAGGAGAACGGTGTGGGGTCAGGCCGTTCCTCCCTGCACCGGGGGGATCATCTCAGCCCTTTTGGGGACAGGGGTGAACACAGCAAGGAATGTTCTGCCTCAGTTTGCCCATCTTTAAATGCAATGGTGAGGGAGAACGAGGAATAGCAGAGTGAAGGGACTGGGAATGGGACAGGTAAGGAGTCTGCTTATGGTGGCCGGCACAGTCTTGCTGCCAAGCGTCTCCCTCTTCTTTTCACTGACATCACCGAGAAAAGGCTGTGGAATTTAAGGAGCTACCATTCTTCCTTTGGAAGACTCAAAGAAAGGGTGAAACTGCTCGGTCTGTGGCACTGCTGGTAGGGTGCAGCATCAGGGTAAAGGCAAATCTTTGCAGGAGAGCAAAAGGGATGATTTACTGAAGCAACACTTTGAAACATGACTGTGAAAAAACAATGGAATTATCACAAAATGGAATTTCACACTCCCAGCAAACCCCCACCAGAGACAAGCGACTGACAAACAGCATACCATGGAAAGCAAGAGTGTAAGTTGCACTCCACAAGCACCACAACCTCTCGTACCTGCCATCAGTATCTAACTTACTAAACTTTGAAACAGCAGTTAACAAACTCATGTTTTGCAGGAAAAACCAAAGTTTAGCAGGTTTTTCTTGAAAAAAGCCTTGCAATATTCTAACTCCATTAAAAAAGAACAAACAAAATCATAAGAAAGCTACAAAACTACCCTGCCCTTGCTGCCTTTTAAACAGTAAAAGCTTTACGGTCAACTCTAAAATAAATCACAAACATCTACAATCTTAATTCCTGTTTTGTCATGATGTTCTCATCAGACCAAAATGTTTAACAAAGCAAGCCTACAAGGAGGGAGGAAGGATAGCAGGAAGGATAGATAATGACAGTGAGTGGAAAATGATCAAAACGTGACCAACAGAGATTTTCTGAAAATGCAGAGAAAAAAGTAGCTATTTTGTCTGGATCAAAGACATCTGGAAGATATAGGGACAAAAAGAGGGGAAGGGGAGAAAAAAAACCACAGTGTAAAAGAATGGGAATCCTCATCCAGCAAAGCGTTTGCACATAGGCTCAGGGTGAAGCACAGCCTAAAGCTAAGCTTGAACCAGAGCGTGTTGCTGGATTCAGGGGAGGGAAAACAATAGCAACAGACAGTAATGCTTGAGCAGGTACCCTCCAAGAACTTGCCGTCTTCAAATAAACATCATTTTAATTTAATTTTTCAGCTCCTTCTAGCCAAGCCTGCGATTTCAGGCTGTAGAACGTTGCTGAAAAGGACACAGCGGCTCTTGCCAGACTTCACTGCTTTCCGACAGACCACCTAAGGTGGGAAGAGACCATTTCCAATCGGCTGGTCCCTAACATAGCCCTTTCGATCTTTGTAAATGTAAATGAAGAGTTGTGGAGAGAACGTTTTGTCTGGGAGAGGTCACTGGCACCTGGTCCCTAGGTGTGGCCTTTGGGGATATGTTTATCCCCAGGAAAAACGGGTTTGCCTATAGAAAGCACCTTTTCACCACTGAACTTGGGGAGAAAAAACACGACAGGAATGTCCTTAGGACATTTTGGGTGAGGAATTTTTACACACTTATTCCAAAAGCCCATTAAAAATATACCTAAAAGAAAACACAAGAAAACAGAGCAGAGCAAACAAATTGCCCCCAAAAATCATTAACAGAAAGAAAAGCAACATTATCAAACTATATATATAATGGTTTTCATTAAAAAAGAAGGAAAAATGCACACCTACCGCCTGCAGTTCTGGTCAGGTTCTCCCTCCACCCACCCCAAAAAAGTAAAAATAAAAAAAAATACAAATAAAATAAATTAGTCTTTCTACCAGCCTGGTTCCTCACTGAAACAATTTCTTCCCCCACTACTACTCTATTTCCTGAATACATCTGTTGGAAACCTTAAGAAAAAAATCTACAGATCTTCAGATGAACCTGAAAGTAGGACTTTTCCCCAAATCTTTGCAAACCTGGAATTATTTTAACAGTAGACTTTCTGTGCATTGGAGAGAGGAGATGGGGGTCAGGTAGAGGTGTCCTTATCAGAAGGTCAGTGTGATTCCAGCCGTGCTGACAAAGAGTGGTCGAATCTGGGATTGCTCTGGGTTAATGGCACCCTTTTGAGCTTGAAATCAGCACTTTCCCTAACTGTAATGTGAATTGCTTAGCGTTTGGATCTGCCTAATGTTTGAGATAATATCATTCATTAGCTCTAATAACAATGGCCCCGGCTCACCAAAGTATTTCAATATGCAAATGGCATCACTGAGGCCAGCGGGAATCACTCCCTCGAAGTTAAATAGTGGTTGAGTGCCTGGGCAAACGGGATTCCCAATGCACTCAGGGAAGTAGAGATGTTTTGTCATGTTCAAAAGATAGGTACTTATTTTAGGTTTGGGGGGTTTTAAAATAAATTGCAAGAGCTGCGGTGGAAAGACACTCGAGTTTACAGGTAACCTTCAGCAGTGGGGGCTGAGTAAAGGATGCCAGGTTTGCAGGGCAGCTAGTAGGAAGTACCCAGCATTGTATATTCTGCCTTTCAGGCAGCTGGGAAACGTCCTCTGAACCCCTCAGCATTTTGCCAAATTTTTATTTCCCTTTAGTGAACATATTAAAACATGTAACAGTGGAATTGAACCTTTGTGATCCTTCTTTTCCATCTGGAAGTACATCTGTGGAGATGTACCCACAAAAGGGCCTTAATGGGCCAGCAGAAAACATTTCTGGAGAGCTCCAGACAAAGTTCCAGTGGGTGCAGTGGAGACCAAAGCACAAGTACAGGTAGCAAAGGAATTAGTCAGTGAAACCAGACTTTTTCCACACTCCACATTTTCCTCTTCTGACAACATATTTCATGCCTTCAGAATCCAGTACGGTTTCAAAAACCCCAAACAAACCAATGTCATCTCCTTATAATTAAACAGGAGAAGAAAGTTTGGGATGAAAAGGTTAAAGACGGAATCATCAATGATACAGGTGGAAGTTTGTCATCTGGTAACCAGAAATGGTAGCAAAAGGTGTTATCATGTCCTCTCTGAGCAGCACTCTGAACTGAACACGGGACTTTCTCTGCTTCTTCTAAAGAGAATTGTTCAAGGGTTTCTTTCTTGGATCAAAGGATCCCCTCCCAGAAATATTGTCTATGTCTTGCACTCATTTATGCAGCTGCTGCTGCTAAAGGAGGCTAATTCTTCATCTGAAGAGCCTGACCACAATAGTAGAATGAAGTGAAAATGACCAAAGAAAAAGAATATAAATGGTGCCATTCTCGACCCCTGCCACTGGCCTCTGGGAGAAGACAGAAAGCAAAGCAGAAAGCGCTGGCACGCCGAGCTCCCACAGCCCCAGCAGGCAGCATCTGGGCACACATTCCTGGTGCGCCGCTGAGGAACTCTTCCCAAGCTCCAGGGAGAGAACTTGCAAAACATCTCCAGCGAATCTTCAGGAAGGTCCTCCTTCTCCTTTCACTCTGCTGCCATTTCCCAAGCTTCGCCACCCTCAGACTCACTTTCTGGCTATCAGCCAAGGAGTTTGACCCTTGAAGTGGCACACAAAAAGTTTCACATGAAAACAGCCAGGCAGAATTGACAGGAATCAACAGCAACAGCAGCCTGGTTACAGGTTTTAGTAGAGACAGAGCCTGAAACTAAACTGCCACACTCAGGGTGGTACAAGCCCAGCTGCCCCGTTTGGGTTTCTTTTTGACATGCAAGGAGCTTAAGTTTGGGAAGAGCAGCAGGTCAGTTGATGAGATTGTATCAGCATTGGGGCTGCAGAACAGCAATCCAAATGGTTATCTGCTACTTCAACTAAAATCCCAGGCTACAATCTGCAGCAGCCACAGGGAACATTTGTCATCATTTTCCAGCATTTAGGACAGATGAGTGGGCATCCTACACATTTTCCCAGTAGTAGGTAAGTCTTTCCTGACCCAAGTCAGGTACTTCCAAGAGTTTTGGCAATTTCATTTCAAGGTCCCTCAGGTCTCAAGCAAGAGCTTTCTCACAAATATAGCAGTCGAAAAACAGCCCAAGAAATAAAACAGGTACAGGATCACCTAGAGAGTCCTTTACCTTTCAGGAGCTGTGTCAGGACAAGGTAACAGATGTGCACTCGCTTTGCTCTTGGATCAGATAAAAACCAGTAACAATCCCATGCAGTGCAATCACAAATACCAGCTACACAAAACCCACAGACCAAAGGGAACAGGAAGCATTGGCAGCTTCTCCTGGGGATCTCTACGTTTTTAAGGATTAAGAATAGTCAGGATTTTTAGAATCGACTGAAGCACTCGAACATCCTACCTTGCAGCTGAATGCTTCAAGATCAGAGCAGGAACTCACCGCTGCCACTACAACCTTCCAAACCCAAAACAGGAGAAGTACACCTGGCTGGGTCTTTGGTAACTGCTTTCTTTAACAGGTGTGCAATTAAAACACAATTAGAACATTAGCTGTTCCAATTAGCTCGGCTTCACAGCTGCAAAGCCTTTTAACGGGGAGCTGGGGCTTATATTAACGACATCTATTACTGAGAAAACCAACAAGAATCCCTCAGTGCTCTGCGGTTCATTTTCTTTCTGTGCCGTTTCTGCTCCAGTACGCCAAGCATCTCATGAAAACAACATGCATGGAAACGTTTCATCCCAAGGACAATGTTGGCATGAGAACAAATGGTTGTAAATACCACGAATTAGTTTAGGTTGAAAGTTGCAAGGAGTTTCCTAACTGCAAGAGCACTGGAGTTGGAACAGCCTGCAGGGCGGGGAGGGAAGGGACACAGGGCAGTGGAAACCTCACTGGTTTTCAGATGAAATTCAATAAGTTTCTGAAAGGGTGAGGTGACAGATGGATTGCAGCAGTCAGAGGCTGGGCTGGGTTCCTTAGGCAGTCCTCAGCAGACCTTTCCCTGTGTACAAGGGAACTACCTCCCTTACTCTGTCACTTTACTCTGATGGTGCTAAACGGCTGTATGGAAGCATCTGGAAAAATAACTGATTAATAGTTTGTGAACAGATGAACAGTTGAGTATGGGGGGATCGTGGTGGTGACCCCTTCCACCGGCACAGCTGTAGCCAGGAGAAGCCGAACTCCTGCTGTAGTTGGCAGCATCATGCACAGAGCAGGACTTCAGCGGATCAGTCTCACTAATGAATCACCACTCGTGTTTCTCCTTT
Organism: Pomatostomus ruficeps; assembly: GCA_013400735.1. NCBI lineage: Eukaryota > Metazoa > Chordata > Aves > Passeriformes > Timaliidae > Pomatostomus > Pomatostomus ruficeps. The sequence goes on along the minus strand of VYZT01060129.1, from coordinate 100,244 downwards.
GGGATCATTAAATACTGGGAGCTTTCCCCTGAAACTCCGGGTTTGCCCACTGCCCTTATGGGAAGGGCCAAGGCAAGTGGATGTGTTTTAGGGAATAGAGTAGGCTTCCACTTTTCCCCTCATTTTCTAAGGAAAGCACGCTCTGATGTTCACTTTAGTCTGGTAGTATTTTCCTCTCTGGGTAGTTTACACTTGAGACATCAACAAAGGTAGGTCAGGAAGGATAATTAAGATGTGCATATGCAAATGATAATTACACACTCTGCAACTTTGCATGCGACCTTTGGTTAACATTTTGAAAAGCCACGTGGATTGATTTCACTAACACGCATTTGTTAGGATATCAAGGTATGCTGCATTATGCTTAATTTTAAATAAGGCTTTAATTAAACTGCTTGAAGGCCTACAATTTATAAAGGGATTGGAATTTCTTGCCAACCAGGGCTCGTTGTCATGAGCATTATTCCAGCTCATGGGAGGATAATTATAAATCATGGAGTCCCTACATTCCCAGTGCATGGGGACTACCATGAGGTTTTTCAGCAACACTTTAATTCACCACAACAGAAGTGTTAATATTTCACTTTAATAAAAAATACATAATATTTTGAAATATTCTTGAATGACCCAACTTGAAAAATGAAAATTACTTTTAAATCTATACAGGGCAGTTCCTTTGGGCACTTTCAATGCAATAATTTATTAAGTTCCTATATTCATCATGTGTGCACAAATACCATGTAAATATTACAGCTGTACTGCATGACAAAACAAGCGTAATGCAGACATAGAATCATACTGAGAACTGACAAATGGGGAAAAGGGAGATCTAGTATTTTCTGTACAAAAAAATATGCCACTTTCTTGATAATTTGTAAAAATGCGTAACTTTTGGCATTTCAGAGAAGAACACTGTATAAAAATAAATATTCTATGTACAATAACACACACAGGCCAGTCCAGGGTTAGAATCATCACTGCAAAAGAAAACATAAACAAGTGTTAGTGACAGCTCACAGGGGGAAGGACCATGCCACGGGAGGAAGGACACTGCTAGGGAAGCTGGCTCTGGGTTCTCCAGGAGGAAAAGCAATGGTGATGGATCTCACCAGGGACCCTTTCCAGTTCCCCAGGTGGCAGAGTGAGGGCAGGAGACTCATCCCGGGCTGACTCTGCCTCCACCCTCTTCCTAGCACTGTGGTTTGAGCACTTGGCATTAACACCCACGGCAGGCACTGAAGGTGGGCCAGACCCTGGGGAGTGCAGGGGGGTCTGAGGGAATCCAGGTGGAAATCTCAGCTTTGTGCAAGGATTAGAGCAGGGCCAGGCAGCTCAAAGGCCACAGACACAGTTCTCTCCTTTGCAGCCCATAGAGCTGAACTGTGATATACAAATAAGGAGGAGTTTTGGCTGCCACTTTTCAGGGATACAGTCCTGGAAATCCCATCCATGCATCCACACCTCTTCTGCTCTTAGCCAGATTCACGGGAAAACATTGGCAGGACCTGTGGCACTGCCAACTCGGCTCAGCAACATTTCTAACATTACTTTACCTTATTCCAGCAGCCTTGAACTGGAAGGCCATCTTCTCCCTATGGAAAAGATGGATGAAATAGCAGTTTAGGACCCAGAAAATAGTACGGAGATGGAGAAAGGAAGGCATGGGTTAACTATTACTGCAACAAACAGTTTGAACCAGGGCTGGAGGAATAGTCTGAGAGATATTCCTCACCCTTTGGATGACCCAGACTTCCAGCTGGCTGACCCAGTGCAGCCTGAAGCAGGGGCTGGGGTGAAGAGGGGAAATGCCTGCAGGATGTGCAAGGGACTCATGTACCCGAGAACCATTCTCCCCCAAGGAAGAGGTCTATCCAGGCTTCCTTGAAGGAAGAAGAGAAGGAACACAGGAGGTCCACATCAGCCAGAAAAACACTGCCAGGGGCTGGCAGTGGAAAGTGTGAGGTGACCGCTCTGTGTCCTCAGGCTTGGCTGTGTAACATTGAACTTAAAAGCAAACCCCAGAGTCCGCACTAACTTCAGACCCTGAGGAGGGTCTGGAAAAAAAACTCCATTTCCTTTCTGCCCTGGCTGTTAAAGGATTTGCTTTGTCATGTAAGACACTGCCCAGCTGCCCCCTCTTGCCTCTGGGGAGATCCTGCTCCAGGGAAATTAGAAAGGCAAGCAGCTGGGCAGCCCCTCTGCTGGTTCAGGATGTCTCAGCTGACTCCCTCAAAAGGGATTTTGGCTTCTATAACATCAGTGGGATTTCTGTGAAAATGCCCCAGCACTTCTGCAACCATGATGTCTTGGGCTCCATGGCCATACATGGGTGAATGATCACTTTTTATTAATTTTTTGTATGGTTGAAGAAGGTTGAAAGGGCTGTGCTACTAAAAGACGGAGACTCCATAGCTGGGAAATGCTTTTGTAAATGATTGTCATTCATTTCAATCCTGTGCAGCCCCCTTTGATGGGCTGGGTTTGACACCAGTGCTAAGGGGCTCTGGAGCAGGAGATGAAGTCAGATATAAGGAGATACATCTCTGACACGAGAAGTCAAACACTTGTGCTGTGTGCATGTGGCAGATTCGTGGTCTATTGCTATTCCCCAGGAAACCCCAAAAAAATACAAACAGAAAAGCAAATGCACAGTAGTATATTGAGAAATGAACTATTTAAGGGAGATGCACTTCCAGGGGGCTGACAAACTGAACATTGCCATGATGCTACAACAATATTGCTTTTCAAATGCATTTTTTGGATTGGTCTCCTTTTGCTGTTCCCTTCCCTTCCCCAGACTATGTGGAAACACAAAACTGCAAGTTATTTACTGGGCAAACTGTGGCGTTCCCATTGGTACACTGGTGGTGATAGGAATGACTGGTGTAGGGCATGGCAGGAGGAGATGGGAAGTTAGGTGTATGAAGGAATGGGAGGCCAGGGAGTCACAGCTCAGGGATCAAAGGAAGACCAGGGTCACAAGGAAGTGTTTGTTGCGGGTGAATGTGCCGAGAACGGAAACATGACATGCTTATTAGTACCAAGGATCTCCTTTCACATATCTCAGATGTGCAAAGAGTTAGTTCACAGCCTCCATAAGCTACACACATGGATGTGTCAGCTGGATGCTAAGCTTTTAACCTAGTTGGATCAAAAAACATGCTTATTCACGTTCCCAAGCTTGCATGCCAGAACACTGTGTATAAAAAATAACAGCATCCATATTTCATCAGATTTTCTGGCAAGTTTCCCTTCATGAAAATAGGTATGAAAAGAAGTGTGAGTTCTGATGTGGTCATGCAGGGTGAATCCTCACTGGGAGCAGCGACAAAACCAGAAAGGTCGTCTGCCAGGGGCACTGGTGGAATCCTTGCACCTGCAAAATTAGGTGCCTTATCGGGCAGAAGTTACTCCATAGAAACCTGGCTAGGATCACTGGGAGACAGAACACATGGCTCTGTGGTCTTCCTCCTTTGTGGACTGTTCTGGGCAGCTATGGTTTCACCTGTGGGACTGGAAGAAGTTTCTACTACTCAGAATTTTAGAGAGCAGCAACTGAGACTTTACCAGTGGTCACTGCCCCAAAGAGGCAACAGCAGCAGCCAGAAGAGGGAATACTGGAAGAAAAATTATGTTAGCTCTTCACAAAGCTCAAAGAACAAAGGCTTTTAATAGCAATTTCATGGGTTTTTTTTCCTCAAGAAACTAGGAAAACGTTCCAAACCAAATGTGGCTTTTTGCTTTGGGATGCATTTTTCCAGCTAGTTGAACTAACAATATCCCATCCTTTACAGATGGCATCAAACATCCTTAAGTGAGCTTAAAGCTTGGAAGGACCATCCTTAAGCAAACCTCATCATGCCAAATGGGGCCAGAAGGGCAGGAAAGTACAAGTTTCTTTGTATTATGGAGATTTTGAGACTGTCCTAGAGAGCAAAAACCTCACCTAAATGCTGCATCTCCAGCAAATCTCAGAGAAAATGAATAAATTGGTGACCTTTACTGGGGTACTAAGAAATCAGTTGGGGTTAAGTGTTTCTGAATACTTTTGTCCTACAACAGTTGGGCTATATCAGGCACTAATACAATAACCATTTTATCACTTGAATAAGATGGATATTGGGAAACAGGCAATCCCAAATAAAAGGGTTTTGGATGCTAAAGGTACAATCTGGACTTTTGGGGAGACTGGGGAATTATCCAGCAGGGAGGCTAAGTGTCCCCATTGATATGTTTCACATGGGCTCACTAATGGGGTAACTATTATTTTCAGTCATCCTAATGTAAGGGGTGACTGAAGTCATAAGGAACCATGTCAGGCTGTGCTCAACACACGCAAGCACTTAAAAATAGAGTTAATGAAGGACACAGGCATTGCAGCTCCTTGTGAGGAAGCCAAGCCAGTGCAGAGCTGGGTCTGCATACACTGGTTTACTGGAAGTTGTCAAAGTTGAAGGCAAAGGAAGAACTGAAGCAGTTGTAAGTAAAACCACATTCCAACTCTATTTTTCCTCATGCCACAAAGTACTGTTGACAGTAGTTGGGAATCGGAATGAAGGGAAGGGCCTGGTTCTGACAGCAGCAATGAGAGGAAGGGAGGATGGAGACAGGTAAAGAAGGAACTGCCGGGTGTTTCTAGGGCATGCAGCTGTTTGGGGGGATCAGAAAATAGCACCAAGAGCCAAAAAGCAAACGAGCATGCAGGAAAGGGAAGGTACACCATACCAATGGGCATGGGGCATCCAGGCCGTCCAGCCCAGGTAACCCCGGCTCACCCTTCTCGCCTTTAAAACCTCGGAGACCCTGTTTATGAAATCAACCACTATCGTTATTTCAGTCAGCGCCAGCCAGCTCCGTGTCCCAGGAGGAGAGGCCGAGCTCCCGCTGGGAGATGTAGCTCCCGCAGAGAGACGCAGCACAGGGCACTCAGCTGCACTCCCAGCACAGACCCCGTCTGCACAGCCAGCTGTGCCTGCATCACCAGCAGGAGCTGTTTCCTTTCTGGTTTTCTGTCATCTACGAGCCAGGACATACTTCTCTGAGTTAAAGCTGAGAGGATGGGAATGGCATTTCTTCCAATCGAAAATCATCCATTCCTCAGATCCTCACTAGTAAACCCAGCAGCTGGATTTCTGAACACATGATCCCCAAGTACTCCTGGAATTTGTGGCACCGCTAGCAGATTTTTGGCAGCATTTGCTGCAGTATATGAATTTAGATTAAAATGTACACATATTCCTGTATTTATTCATTTGCCTAGACTTATAGCCAAACTGTTTTGACAGAAACACATCCAGTTTAGGATAACTGAGACTTGTTTTCCCTCTGGGTAGTGCAGCTCAAGTGCCCTGTGTGCTCTCAGGCCATCACATCAGCTGGCTGTTATTCCAAGGCAAGGAAACCAGCATTCCAGTTTTGCCGTCATGTAGATTTGATCCCATCGAGCATCTCCAGAGAAGAGCCGTAACCATCAGCAAAGGAGACAGGGCTCTATCCGCAGAGAAAGCCCTGGGCTCCCAGCACATGGGACACCCCATGTACCCCAAACCTTTGTGAGGTCTGGAAGAGGAAGGAACATAACCATGGTCACTCAGCAGCCTGGTCTCTCAGAGGATCAGTTGGTCCCACAGCTTTGCCACAGGCTGTGGTGGGAACCCAGCCGGGCCTTATCCGAATGTTGTACTTTTGCAAGACCATTATTTATGTTATGATTTCCTTCTGTCTTCCCCATCAACACATCTTAAAACAGTACATTTGATGAAACAGGACATACCAACGGACAGGGTGCATCTAATCCAGGTGCTCCTTGGTCTCCCTTATCCCCTTTAGACCCTCTAGAGCCTTTCTTGCCCCTCTCCCCCTGTAAATAATAGTTTAGTCCAAGAAAAAAAGAATACACAAAAGCTTTAGGATCATCCATTTCAAACAAATGTCAGCGATAGTTTAAAAAAAGAATAAACATTTAGGAAACATTTAAAAATAAATCTCCCTCTGGGATGTTAAGTGAAGATCAACGTATGGAGCTGCTGAGCTGTAACTGAGCTGCATAAACACTGTGGCTGTGGCTGCAGTCCCACACTGGCAGACTGTGAGGGCTTGGCATCAAAGGGATCATCTCACCACTTCTCGGGGTTTCCCATATATCAGAGGGGCACCTTGGAGAACTGGCTGACCCCAGACACACAGGATGGGGAACCACCCCTCTGGCCAGCAGTGTGCCACCTTATCTCAATCTCCAGCTGGCTGGGAAGGACCCTCTGCCACTGGAGCTCTGCGATAGCACTGAGATGCTTTTTTTTATCCCTCTGAATTCCCGTTCTTAAAGAAAGCCTCACTCAGGGCACTCTCAGCCAGGGAATGAAGGAAGTACTCAGCCCCGAGAGTCTGCACAGTCTGGCTGTCCTTTGGGATGCTCTGAGCAGTGCTCTCCCAAAAAACCTGTAAGACAGGCAGCAGTCCTAGGCAGCACAGCCACAGGGCAGGGACTGGTCCCTGATCCTTAACTGGCAGCACAAGGCAGGGCATAGTGTGGTATTTGCCAGTTAAATCCACTCCAAATCCTTCTGTATAACAGGGAATTCTCAAAGCTGCTGAGCATGGAACAGGGAAGAGGCTGCTACACAGGGAACTGAACTTAAGGTCCTCATGGGGAGTGTTAAAGGAATTAAGGGATAAAATCAGACAGCACAGGCTGCTGCTTCTTCTTAAAAAAAAAAAAATGTTAAACCCAAAGCTGGCAAGAGAAATGGATGGGAGAGGAGAGGCAATGAGGAGAAGTCACCCAGAACCAAGCACTGGAATGGAGAGGATAATCCAGGACAAATGCAGCATGGGTTGCTCTGGAGGAAGGAACCAGGAAGAAAGGTGGAAGAGGAGGATGGGATAAAGGGGACAAAGGTGGACCTGTAGGAGCGAGGAAGATGCACAAACACACAAAAAACCACCCACAGGCATTAAAATAACAGCAGGACAAGCTCAGGGTTCACACTTTTTCAGCTGGATTATACAAAATGCTGCCTGTTCCCTCTGCCACTTGTGCCACAACCCCAGGCACAGCTATGCTGATCCCCTGCTCCAAGCACAGAGCAGCAGGAGCATTTCTGGGATTTAAAAAGCCTAGAGGAAAAGAAAGGATTTTGGCAAACTGGGACTTCAGAGTAAGGAGTAAGGGGAAACCCCTGTAGAAAGGCTCAGTGGGGAAAGGAGTATTTTCTAGGATCCTCTATAATATTGCACTTGCCATTTTACACTCTTGAGTTTCTCACACTTTTCCATTGCAAACCATGGGCTGCAGTGAGGCAGAGTGCACACACACTTCAAGGGGCCAGCAAAACTCCCCACTCGTGCTTTCCAACTCATCCTTTACAAAGAGTTGCAATTTCTCCCAGTTTTCACTTGCTTTTAATGCCAGAGCTCAGAGAAATCCCATCTCATGAAAGATCCTTTTTTTAACTAAGATACTCAGTTCAAAAACCAACTGAAAAAGTCTAGGAATTAAAAATGACATTTTTTTAGAAGCCACATAAGCAAAACAAAAGTGAAGAGGAAGTTAAGAAGCAAAGCCAGAAATGCAATGATTAAAAAAGGGGAGAACTTTGGCACTCCCATGAAATTTGAACCTTTCTCCCCTAGTTTAAGATGCCAGTTGGCTACTGCTGTCCAAAACTGCCCTTTCTGTGCAGAATAAGGTCAGAAATCCATTGCAGATAGAGGACAGAGAACACTCACTACGCATCAAAAGCAAATCTATATAATGAAATCATCACACAGACACATGCACTATAAAAAATTACATTTCCAGATAAATTGAGGTGATGCCAGAATCTTATGAATAAAAGGTGTGTGTGATTACATACACTGGTACTGTATTGAACCACTTGACATTTATATAATTGTAACATTACAGACTTGAATCCAAAAGTAATTTATATTTCTAAATATGAATTATATTCAACCATAGCTCCTAAATGTTTTTATCAAAAAGATTCATATTCAAAGCCTTAATAGGTAAGAAAACCTGAAGAAAAAGAAAGAGCTTCTCAACATGCACTTCTTAGCAATGTTTATCTTTCCATAACACAGGCGGTATGATGGACAAGCTGCCATTCCTGTCGTTGGGTTTGACCCCGCTCTTCACCATCACATCCACTCAGGACAGTGCCTGAGGAGACGTCACGTCTGATTCTTCCAGGCAAGCAAATTTAGTTTATCTTTTCCATATTCCAAATTCTCTGCAGGATTGTTTGTGAGAAGACAACCTTCTTTTTCACGCTTCAGGGACAATTTAAAAGTACTGAAATAAGATTTGCTGGCTGCACCTCAGCTAATTCTCCCAGGAATCCCTACACACATCAGTAAGTAGATAAGCAGGATTTCCTAAAGCACACCATGCTGGCCTAACTCAGGTCCTGTGCTTCAGTGAGAACAGAGGTGTGACAACAATGAACACATCAGAAAATCCCTTCTACAGCTTCAGAGAGATGTAGCACAATGTGCCAGGTGATGGAATGAGCTACGGCCATCACCTTCTAAAATACAGGTATGAGAAATTACTCGGATGAAGGTCTGGCAGACAAACACATGCTGGCTGCTACAGGGGCTCAGGAGTTAACTGGGCTGTCACTGTGTATAGGTGTTAGCAATTCAATACAAGGAGCTTGTCTGGTAACTTACCCTGACTCCCTTGTCACCAGGTAGACCTTGTAAACCCTGAAATGCATCAATACAAAAAGAAATATTTTAAAACAAGCAGGCTTCTCTGTATTCCCACTGAAGAGAAGAATGTGTGCTCAGGAGTTTGGGGTTTTTTCCATTTGTACCAATGGCCCTATGTCAAAAACAAACAAAACTTTTCCAGCAGCCTCCTCTTCACCTCCATCAGACCATCCAGGTTGTAACAGCACTACTGCTACCCTAAGGGCTCTTCAGATTAGAAAAAAAACTAGTTATGACAATGCAGCAAACTTCCTTTTTTGTGTTAAACAACAAAGCAGCTCCATGACTGCATTAGACCAGAGCACCAACACTGGCCCCATTTCGCGAAAAGCAACTCCAGACAGGGGAATTAACCTCACTGAAGGCAGCTTTTGTCGCTGCAATGACAAGACAGGGCTCTCCCAGACAGGTGGGAGGCAGGCCCCCAGGCTGTGAAAGGTAAAGGGAGCTGCTCAAAAGCAGTATTTTGGACTAAGAGACACATCCTGGGAGTCCCACACAGCTTCTTCTGATAGTTCAAGAACCAAGGTGAGTTAACAGTTTCCCTTCAGCCTCCTCCACATCACTCTGAGTCTGCTTTGAAGCTACTCAGCTTTTTCTGTCACTCCCACAGTGAACGAAATCTTGTAACCTGAGTTATGCCTAACCCAGCTGTGACTGTGAACACTATTACAGCAGCACCTTCAGCTGTCAACCACCGCAAGGAAACAGGCTCTGGAGAGAAATCCCTAGTATTCCCATACTCACAGGAAGCCCTGCTGGCCCCATTGGTCCTGCAACTCCAGGATCTCCTTTACTGCCCTGAAAAGGATACAAAAGAGCAGAAACTGTTAACATTCCTATCCAGTACAAACAGGCAGCACAGCACCATAGAAGAAAAAGCAAAGGATGCATTTCAAAGCACTTGAAAACCCCCAAGGATGAGATACTCAGACACCAAAGAGGCCCAGCTGAGGGTCATGTATGCACAAGGAGAGGGCAATTCCAGCTCTGGTAAAGTCTAGAGCTCCTCTATCCCTAAGAGCTGTTCTATCTTCAGAGAAGTTACAGAGCATCTGTTATTTCTGAAGCAAACTCACCCTTTCTCCTTTTGGTCCTGCTGGTCCCGAAACCCCAATTGGTCCTGGAGTACCCTGCAGTTGTAGGAAGGAAAACACATCAGGATGCTTTTATTCCAGGGCCTCATTAAAGCCAGGAGGCACTGCTGCTCCCTTAGGAAAAGCACAGCTTGGAAGGATGGTCTGGTGGTGGAAGGCATCTAGCACCACTACAGCTTTCAGTGTTAGTGGAGATGGATTTGAAGTAGTTGGTACAGGCAGTTTGAAGAGCATGGGAACTGTATGGTTCTATACAGAACCTCATTTTTGATTCTGAAGCTCTCTCTTGACAATTGTTTCAGCAGGCATTTCTATCAGCTTCACAGAAGGAATTCTTTCTCTCTAGTTTATACCAGACAAGGCTGAAAGCTGTAGCAGAATAAAGGCCATTTACACACGATAAGCAATTAGCTTTTCTTTTTGGTTATTTCCTTATTTTCTTTACCCCCTCCTGCAGTCAGTGTAGCTGAGCGAAATGGGAAGCGTTGGGTCAGTCGTTCATGCAAGCTGACAGTGCTGAATTTAGGTGTGTACAGGCACAGATGTGAGCTAGGAGGGGTAATCTCCAGTCCCTCTGCTCCCTCTTTGTCATTCCTGTCACTCCACCAGGCTCCCAGTCATGCTGACAGGAAAGCCCAGTGTTTTTTCTAACCCTTTGACACAGAGGCCATCTCCCACCAGCACACTAAACTTCATTCCTGGTGCTCCTGAGACTTGCCTGGGCTTTGGGAAATTAATCAAAGTGGTCTTTAATGTTGGCAACACAGTGGTTCAGTAATAGTCCCTCTGGCTACGAACAGGATTCAGGCACCCCCAGCTCAGACTCCTTGTACAGACTCCTTGTACCACAGCGGCACGGGTCTACAGTTCCTCCACGGAGCCTCGATAAAGGGATACTTTGGAAGCACATTACCTGACTCCTAGGAAGAACCAAGGAGCAAGCTTCCCAAACAGGAGAGTCTTTTTCTAAGAGACTTAAAGCAAAGGGTCTTGTACTTTTTAACGTCAGTCTGCAATCCTAAGTCACTAAAGTAACCCCTCTGATGCAAGCAGGATGGTTCATGTGGATCAGGAGAGCTTTTCAGAGAAGTTAAGATCTGCAGAATACAAGTGGAGGAGTAGCTCATGCAGCGCAAAACTGCAACGTGGTGAAGGAAGAGCGAAAAATCAGGCTCTCCTTAGATTCATGCAATCGTGGAAACCTTAATTGCCTGCATTTATGCATCATTTAGTGCCATGGAATACACTGAAATCTCCCCTTCACATCAATAAATTATACCTACAGTTTCCCCAAACAAGTGGCTGTATAAGCCGCCATCCAGATTCTGTTCAGAATTCAGAGCAGCTGAAATTATTCCCAGCTACACTGAGGAGAAATTGCTTTTTGTTTTTAAATAGCCAAATGGATTGTACATGAGTGATCTGTGATTTCCCAAGAGGAATTAAAAATATTTGGCTGTTATTTAACAGCTGTTATCCAAGAATAGGAGAGTGGCTTGCAGGACCAGGTTGGCATTACTTAGAATCATAGAATGGTTTGGGGTCAGCCTGGACTTTAATGATCACCTCATTCCAACCCCCTGCCATGGCCAGGGACACCTTCCACTACCTCAGGTTGCTCCAAGTCTTGTCCAGCCTGGCACTGAACACTTCCAGGGGGGGGCAGCCACAGCTTCTCTGGGCAACCTCTGGGTAAGCAGCACAGTAAAGAATTTTTTCCTCATATCCAATCTAAACCTACTCAGTCTTTCATTCTGAAGCCATTCCCCCTTGTCCTATGATCACAGTTCCAAATGATGAGTCCCTATCCTGTCCCATGGAGAACAACAGGTTGGAGACCCCTCAGGATAAAGAGGACAGGAGAACAGAGCATTGTGGAACCATGCAGAGGTTTCATTCATTTTGTTACTGAGACAGAGTGGAACAAGTAGGCTGTGATCCTAGGATCCAGGCTCATAGCATCAAAGAAGACAAGCATGTGACATCACTTCTCATTTTAAGTTTAACCCCCTCCCAAACCTGCTTTGGTAAAAATAAGATTATTCCTGGTGTAAACAAGACTCAGGTGGAAGACACAAAATGAGTCACAATACCGGGGAGGACAAACATGGGGTAACAGAAATGGAACTCACCGGTGGTCCAGGCCTGCCGTCTAAACCTGAAGCACCCTGAACAGACGGGGAGGGTTCACAAAAACAAGGCAGAGGAGAGGGGAGGGGAGAGGTGAGTAAAGCAGTGACTTGAGACAAACATATGATTGCAATTAATAAAAATTAAGACCTCAAGGACAGGCGATGGCACTTACAAGCAAACCAACAAAAACATAGAAACACTGAATACATATAATGTTGACCTGCAACTTTCAGATCCTCTTAAGAGGACAAATATCCTTCTCTCAATGCCACCAGGAAAACTCCTGGGGAAGCAGCTGTTCTGTGACAGGTGGGGTAAAGGACAATGTGACAGTGGGGCTGGAATCTGCACTGCCTTTGTGGCAGGCTGGGCAACACAGGTGAGACACAAGGCTCAGAGGCCAGTGGTCACCAAGGCATTTACAAGCAGTGCAGAGCCATCAGCTGTTCAAGTTGCAACCAAGAAACCCAGGGCCTGTTGGTGCCCACTGGGTCAGCTGCAGGCTCACTCTACTCCACATGCAGTTGTTTGGGGGCTTATGAAACAGGTGGCTCATCTCCCTGTGTCACCAGTGCAGATTTACACCAGACTGAGATCGAGTGGCACTTTTCTGTCTGCTCGGCTCTTGCCCTGAATTTCCTCATCCATAACACCTAACAGTGGTTCTGCCCAAGGCCCATCAGGCCCAGTGTCTCTGACAGTGGTTGGGAGGGAGAGCTGTGGTAGGATATAAGTACCAAATACTGAGTTTTTTCCACTTGAGCATTACAAACTCCTCACCCTGTCAGCAATGAAGAAGCCCAAGGCTACTGTAGACAATCAGGAGTGGAATTCCAGCGTGATGTCAAGCCCCACGTCAGAGAAAAAGGCAACAGATCCAGCTTCAAGATTTTACAGTATGAAACATTTCAGGATCTGCTTGGCACTGCATTTAGTTTGACAGGGTGAAGACACACTGCATCAGGCATGGAAAAGCTTATGAAGAGAGTTCAGTGGCTCTGAAGAAGGCACTGGGCTTCCTGGTTGGCCAGCTGATATTGCTGATCCAAACATAAATCATTTCTAAGAGGACACTCCTGAGCCAGTCTTCCCACCTCCACAGCTCAGGAAGAGTGATGGGAAAAGCCAAGGGACCTCTGGATCCCCAAGGGGCTCACCGCTGTAGGAGAAGCAGCTAGCACATTCCCTGCCACAAAGATGAGCTTGTTGGGATAATTGCTGAGGAATCTTCTGCTCAGACTGTCACAAGGACCTCCTTCCCCTGTCCGGATACCCCACAGGCTTGAGGGAATAACCATTTACACAGAAAACTTCCACTGGTATTTCTCAGGGGACTGGGTTCTGACTTCTCACTGCTTCACTGAGGCACAATCCCTTGCCTTTGAGCCTTCCAAAAGCACCATTTTCTCCCCACTGGCTCTGCCTGGAGCCCCAGGGAATGAGCTCATGCTGGGCTCACTTGAGCACCTGGAGTTAGAGGCGATTCATCCAAGCCCTAAAAGGGAACTGCTGTTCAGCACAACTGAAGGAAGACAACATTTTACAAACAAAGACACGCACATTTCAGCCAAAGTCAGGGACAAGGGATCTGGGTGGTTGAACACAGGACAACAAAGCCACACAGTACGTGAGATGCACTCTGCAGTGTTTGTTCCAGGCAGAACATCTGGGAAAGGGAGAAGGTCTACTGTGCCACCAGTGCTTTTTAAGATCAGAGAACTTAGGGGCTGGTGGAACAAGGTGGTGGGACTAAGTTACCACCAACTCATCATCAGATTTGTATCTAAAGCTCCTGCAACTCTTCTATAATACATGGTGCCCCAATTTCTCTTGCTAAGCCAGGCAGTGCACTAATCCCAGGCTAATGGGGCCAAGTCCACACCCAGCAGGGACACGCTGGGTCAGGGGGAGCACTGACCCCACGGCAGAAGTGACAGGAATGTTTCAGCTACCAAAGAAGCTGTTTGCATTAAGAACCACCACGCTTTGTACAAAGCTTAGCCCAGGAGACAAATGGCTGGGGAAGGCGTTTCCTTTTCCACATCTCCAACTTGTGTTTCTGGTCTTGCCCTGAAGCACAGAGAACCCCCAGGAAAGCTACTGCTTGCTTTTCCCACTCCTGCCAGAAGCAGGAGGAAATAGAGTGATCGCTGATCTATTCAACAGATCTAGAAGCTGAAGGCTCTGCACAGAAATTGAGGCTTTGAGTTTAAAACGCAAAGGCACAGTTATTTATAGACCATCTCTTTCTCTGACTTTACATACCAAATCCCCACGTGCGTCTCCTATTGAGGGATCTTTTTACAGCAGATATTAAGTTTGGCTCACAAAGTGCTGCTTGCTTCCTGGATACTTACGGGTAATCCCAGTGGCCCTCTGTCTCCTTTTTCACCCTGGGCACCCTTCTCTCCTTTCACTCCATCAATCCCTGCTTCCCCCTAAAGGAAGGATGGAGCAGAAAATAAACCCACCGTAACAGCACTTATATAACAAACATTCCTCCCTTCAGAGAGCGCCGGAGTAGCCGAGGGAATACAAGAGGCAGCAGAGTGATGCTTTAGCCCAAGTCTCAGCCTAATTTGAAGAAAACCACTATCAGTCAAATTACCCCTGTGTGAGCCCCTGTTTTAACTCAGTGGCAATAGAGGAGACTCAGGCTCTGTGAGTAAAGATGTTCAGAGGGGAACTGAGCTCACTCAGGTGCTGCTCTCTCTGCTGTTTCTGTATAGATATTTATACAGAATACATATCTGTATAGATATTGATATAAATATAAATAACCAGAAGTTATCTGATGTGGTGGGTTTATATTTTTAGATGTGGATCCACTGGAAGTGAATGACAGGTGTCTACAACCTTTGAAGAAAAATCATACAGAAATAATATTTGGAAAGACTTTTGTAAATGCTAAGGCATCAGTTTCAACATTTCAGAAAAAAATAATTTCAGCATTCCTTTCCCAACTGTATTTTTAAAATTCTGTATAATAAATTATAAAGCAATATTAAACAAAATACTCCTTTTTCTTAAATTCAAAATGTAACTCAAAGCTTTTTTTTTCCCCCCATTCCTGTTCATAAGGCTTTTTAAAACATACCTATCCCTTTTAGCACCCAAACAGTGCTGGCAGCCAAATACTAAGGATAATCAGAAGAATTAAGACACTTTGCACATTTTCCAACCTTTGCCCAGAATGTCCCCAGAAAGATGCAGCTCTCCTTGAACATTTCTACTCAACTATTTTTTGTCTAGGAGCTGTTTTACAGCAGGCGAGCCAATGGTGCGGGCTGAGCATGTAGATGGAGATTAGAAAGATTCTCATCACCAAGGTCAGTGGAGTTCTTGAGTGCTTTACAGCAGAATATACAGGGAATTTTAAGACTAATTTTAAGGTAGAGCTCAGTTCCTTAGGTCTGTGTGGAAGACTATTCATCTCCCTGTACAGACCTCCACCCTCCAGACAAAGATTTCAACTGTGTTCTCATGGGAAGAATTCCACGGACCAGTGAATTCCCACGTCTCCGGGTGAAAACTGGAGGGAATGACCATTTCTCTGGGTCCTAAAATAAGAGCTGCTAATCCATTTCCTTCAAGAAAATAACCAGAAGGATTTATCCTCTTACCAATATGGAAAAAAAGTACCAGTGAACACTAGGAAGTTGTTACTAAAGGGAACTCTAGCACCTGGGACAATTTTAGTTACATTTCACTATGTAAATGTTTTGTACCCTTACCTTGGGTCCTGGGACGCCCTGAAGACCCTGTATTTGGGATGAGAGACAAGATATAAGTAGTGTTTCAGGATGGGCTTTAAACTCCAGTTATCCCAGCTCAGCGTGCAGTACAAAGGTTTTGCATTCTGGGGGCACAAACAGCCCAAAGGTCTCTTTATTTGTGTAATGGGCACTTCATGTACTGTTCTCATCCCTAACGAGGAGGCTCTTGCCAAGCACACCCTGGCAGGGGGCCAGGTGTGCTATTAAGACAATTTCTGCAGTTGATCCCTTTAATCCCATCCCTCCCATCTTGCTACTGTCTTCCCTTTCATCTCTGACTAACACAACCTTCTTTCTTTCCCCTCCCAGCCCACTGCAGCTCTGACCTACCCTGGGGGTGGGTTTGGAAGTGATACTAAGCATGCTCCCATTTCAACACTGCCGTGCTTCTGGCTGTCTTCTCCACACAGAATCCTCCCCAGCCACTGCCTGCTCTAATCCCATTCCCAGTGCCTTGCTCCTCAGGTGAATCCCTCAAACTTACTGGAGGTCCTGGAGGGCCTTGGGGTCCAGGGGGCCCAGATATCTAGAAAGCAACGCAAGAGAAGTCACCATCAATGTGCTGCCCTCGCGGACAAAGTGGGACTGCTCAGAGGGGAAGACAGGACACAGGGTGCAGAGCTCCTCTACCAGGCTGGGAAACCTGGACTCCCCCTAAGGACTGCATTAGGAAGCAGCAGCAATCCAGGACAGAGGGGCTGGGAAGCAGCAGCAGGACTCTGGGGAGGGTTATGCAGCCATTGCCAATATTTAAGAGGAGGGAAAGCAGTGAGGCTTTTTCCAGAGAAAGGTCCACTTCCACTACTCTACCACCATTCCTACAGGGAGGTATAGAGTCAAAGAGGAAAACATGGCAAAGAAGGTGTCTGGCTCCCACATGTGTCAATAGCCCGTGGGACTCCTTGCTGCAGGGCACTCCAAAGCTAGGGATGAGCTTTGAGGGAAGAACAGGCAAATTCAAGAACCCTAAAATCTATTAAAAAAAAGAAAATACATGTGTATATATGCACATGCAAATAATTGCTAGGAAATCCATTTACTGCAAATGCTGAGGAAAATATTTGTTATGTTTTCCAAGATCTTCTGTTCTTCCCTAGGCACTCCTTATTGATTGGTGGTTGTGAGAGAGATTGTTCTTGTGTCAGCGGAAGGAGGGCATCAGGAGCCAGAGGTGGCTGGCAATCAGTCCCACAGCATGAGGCCTGCTGACCTCAGAGAAGGGGTGTCACCAGAGGGTGGGGTGTGCCTGTTTCCAGCAGCACTGCTGCCAAACCATCCCTCCCCTGCTGCCGAGATGGCGAAGGAACACGAGAAAGGTGACCTACCGACTGTCCTGGATTTCCTCTGTCTCCACGCTCCCCAGGCTCACCCTTCTCTCCCTGCACACAACAGCAGACCCCGTCACCACCAGCTGCGTTCCGGAGCCTCCCTCCATTGAAGCTGCCTGAGAACCACCCATGTGCTGGCAAGCAGCAGCTCCCCAGGAGAAGTGGGAAGAGACCATGTGTTTCACATTCCCTGCCTGCTGCTGGGGGCCTGAGGGACATTCTGTGACACCCAACGAAGGGGTGGGGCTCTGAGGCTCCCAGGATACTCAGCACTTTGGGAAACGAGCCCTTGTGTGCTGCTCTATGCTATTTCCTCTTTACCAAGCAGGAAAGAACAGCCTGTCTTTTCCATTCTTACTGTCAATCCTGGAAGTCCAATGGGACCTGGCAATCCTGATGGTCCTGGTATCCCTTGGTCACCTCGCTCGCCTTTCTCTCCAGTGGGGCCATCTAGACCCTATAGATCAAGAAAGATTTGTGGAGTTTTTGCACAACTAAGTTAGCAGACATATAATACATCACTGCAAGAGCCACGACTGGCTCTGGTCATCCCAACAGTACTCTGAAAACCCTGGACATCCATCAGGTATCCAGGGAAATGCAGGGCTTCACTAGTATGGAAAGTGGAGGTGCAAATGGCTGAACATCCTCCTGTCACTGTGGATGTACCAGTCCCCAGAGTGGGGATGGGGGTACTGCTTTTCTGTCTCTATGTTCTGCTCAGGGTTATGCAGTTTGCTGGAGTCCATGCTAGGAATCACTCCCCACAGCCAGCTGTTGAGACAGCAGGAGTTTCATCCTGGTAATCCTGTAGAGAGGCTGGAAGTTGTTGCATAAAACCCCCTTGAGCAGTGCTGGGGACACAGAAGCTGTGACAGACTGAAGCCGGGAGGCTGGGCACTCTGCCCCAGTTAGTGGCCAGGTTGTGAGGGGTTACCCCATGCAGCTGCCCTCCCAGGAGGGGGTGAGCTGTGCCTCAGTCTCCTGGCTCGCAGTCAGGCCTGCTCGCTTCCAGCAGCGTTTCAGTGCCAGCAAGACACCAGGCAGCAAGCTGAGGAAGGGACACGGTGCCCAGGGAGGAGGGTAGGCAGCTGGGGACAGCCACTCCAGCAAAAGGACAACACATCTGCCAGGAAGCCAGGATCTCAACACTTCACACAGCAGCACCCACCTTGCAGGGGCTCTGAGGTATCCAAGGAGTCCTGGGGCCTTGTCCCATAACCTGGGTGGCCACCAGTACCCAGAGAGGCTTTGATTTACTCACCGGTGAGCCCGCTTGTCCTGGCTCTCCCTTATCGCCCTTTTCTCCTCTGACCCCGACATGGCCTGGCTCTCCCTTTATTCCAGGAGGTCCATCCTTTCCTGGCAGTCCGTGAGGGCCAGGGGGGCCCATTTCTCCAGGCTTGCCACGTGGTCCCTGAATGAAATTCACACAACGTAAAATGAAACATTTACAGATAAAAGTAAAGCTACTCCGGCCTGGCCCAGAACCTCTTGCGCTACTTGTCCTTCCCCTCATGGCTATGCCCTTCAGAGACAGGACAAAGTGGCGTTGCCATGACAAATGTTAGGACATTGATAAACCATTAATGCTCCATTTTGTGACGCAAAAGACTTTTTTCCCCTGTGGGAAAAGCAAGGGGTAATGT
This sequence comes from Pomatostomus ruficeps, assembly GCA_013400735.1. Taxonomy (NCBI): domain Eukaryota; kingdom Metazoa; phylum Chordata; class Aves; order Passeriformes; family Timaliidae; genus Pomatostomus; species Pomatostomus ruficeps. The sequence continues at coordinate 81,546 of VYZT01060129.1, read as the reverse complement.
CAGTGACAGAGATGACTCCAGGTAAGACCTCTGAAGGGAAGAGCATGGTGCCTTACCTTTTCTCCGTCGTGGCCTGGAGGACCTGGCAAGCCAATTTCACCCTGAAACACAGAATTGTTACTTTGGCAGTTTGAAAGCAGCTATTCTGACTCCTTCTGTGGGGCACTGTGATGAAGATGGGCAGGCATTGCAGAAACAGCCTACACGGACCACTCACAGGAAAAAAAGCATGAAAAATCCAGGGGTTTTTCTGTAATCACAAAAAATAAAGCATGGAAACCCCTGGGTTTTTTCTGTATTCATAGAATTAAAAAAAACCCCAAAAACACCAATGTGGAAATTCCTGTTGAAAGATTACATTATGTGACTGCCTGAGAAATTTCCCAACTTGTTGATCCTGACTTCCAGCTCACAGCCCCAGTGCTGTAATACAGTCTCCAGCCAACACAATCCTGGAGTTTGGTTCCCACAAGCTGCTTCCTGAAGGGGAAGGCAAGCAGAAAGGATCCTTCATCTTTCAGATTAGGCATTATCATTGTGGGAAAAGAGATTTTCAGGATATTGTGCATGAGGAGGAGTGGCAGAGGCCAGCAGGACAGTCTGACAGTGCTGGACAGGAAGTATAGGAGCATTGGGGAGAGTTGTGAGTGGGAATTCTGCCTGGGCCACCCCTGTATTTCCCTTAGGTCTGCAAGTGCTGAACTGGGACAATACCTTCTGTCCTGGTGGCCCTGGCGGTCCAGCCACACCTGGACGTCCTGGGGGTCCCTAGATAAAGAAAAAAATTATTTTCGTATTATCAACAGGGTTTGTATTTTCGTATTTTGAAACCAAACACCCCTACTAAGTTTAAGGGGAAATCACAGAGGAATATTCCAAGGGATTCCTAAAATCATGTTTTGTTGGGAAGATGAGCAATGGAGAGCCCTGAGAGTTGCTCTTCCCTGCTCCTTGTGAGCACTCCCTGTTCTGAGCAGCATGTGTTACTTCTTAAAGCAGAGAGATGAAAGTCCTGAATAGAATTCAAGCTCCAAGATCAGAAGGCAAGATGAGCTCTTTTTTCAGCTGGCAGCTGCCCCAGCTTTAGCTCACAATGGCAAAGGCCAAGTGTTTTAGCTGCACCTAAATTGCCAGGCCATCTGTTTAGGATGGACATACAGCTACTTGTATAAAACCCCACAGCAAAGACAGCAACTCACCATCAAGGCCAAAGTTCGTATTTCCTAGGGTAAAAAGTGAAAAAAATAAAATTAAAATAAAAAAGAAACAGCCATTGGAAAACTAAACTTTCTCCTGGAGTTGGCTTGCTCTCCAGGAATGTAACACTGGCCCAAATGAGCAAGGAGCCTACAAAACTAATAAGATAAAAAAAAGCAACAACAACAAAAGAAAAAAAAAAAAGAAAAAACCAAACAAAAAACTCACTCCAAGTCCGACAGAGCTGTTATTCTACATTTTCTCCTTTTTCCCAGGGGAACCCAGGCCAACCTGGAGCTGGGCACAGCCACTCGCTCACTGCACATCATCCGCACACATTTGTGAGGAAGCTTTGGTGGCTTTATTCACACCCACCCCACGTCATGGGCCACTCCCAAGGGGGTTCACGTGACCTCTGCATCCACCAGAGCCGATATGTCAGCCCAGCCAGGTGCACAGGTATTCACCAAAACACTACACACAAAGAGCTGTGGGATGAAGGGGACTATGGCACAGCCAAGTGCTTCCCTTTGCTGCTCCTGCTGAGGAAGCGGATCCGCATTGTTCCCAGCTGTCTGTATCCCCTGGGAAACAGTAAAGCATCCAGCAGTCACCCCACAGGACAGGAGGGCAGCTGCTCACCTGGAGAGCTTCACTGATGTTCCCATCATAGTCCATCATTTCATCCTTCCCAGGCTCTCCTTTGGGGCCCTGTAAAATACCAGATCTTTAGCCAGGGGCTGGGACTGCCCTTCCCTTGGGGTGCTCAGACCCACTCTGAAAAAGGGGGCTCAAGAGGGGCCCATTTAATGAGTGTCCAGTTTTCACTTATTAGAGAAAGCCTCTGCAGTGCAGGAAATTCTACTCAATTGTAGCCAGCCCAGCTCAGATCACCATGTTGTGACCATCAAAGCTGGCAGGTGTGGGAAGAGGTGAAGTTGAGGCCAGAACCCGGGAACTGGATTGTTTGACCAATTGTTAGACTTGAGCACGCACCAACCCTCTCATTGCCCTTTTCTCATAGGTCAAGAGCCTGAGTTCAGATTGGGATGTCCAAACCCACCTCCTCCTACAAATGAGCCACCCTGAGATGGCTGGGGAGAATGTTTTCCTCTAATGTGGGGGTGAGGGTATGGAGTGGAGAAAGAGCCTGTCTCAAACACAGCCACTGCCCAGCTATGAGTACTTTTAGTGACAGCAAGACCAAATCTGGACTGTCAGTGTGGTCCCACTATCCTTAGACCCTTGTGAAGGGCCAAAACTCTTTGTTAGTGAAGGAACACCTACCCTTGGGCCCATGGGTCCCTGGTCTCCCGGTGAACCACGTTCCCCCTGAAATAGGAAGATGACAGTTTTAGCAAAGCCTGTCCCTTCACTTGCTTGAACTCCAGGAATCATCCTCTGCTGGTTCTCTGAAACAGTCTGGGCTAGACAGCTTGATTTAAAATTCTCCTTTTCAGATAAGTTTTGTACACATAGGAACCAATCTGCAGCTACTGAGCCTCAGGACCTGGAGCTGGGTTGTGCAGAAGCACTCTGTACCTTTTCTCCCTGTGATCCTGCAGCACCAGGCTGGCCAACGTCACCGGCTTCTCCCTGACAGGAAAAGAAAGGGAAAGGGATGGGTTTGTATTGCATTGAGAGGGTGCAACTTCACTCCTGGCTTCGCATTTCCAGGAGGAAGAACTCCAGAACTGCACCAGCCAAGCCCCCCTCCTGTGCCCCCTCCTTCTCAGATAGCCCAAACCTCCTGCCACAACTGGCCCACCATGCAGCCTTCTGTTCCACCCAGCACAGAGGGAGTGTTCAGACTGGTTCCTCACAGAGCCTAGAGGGGAGTTACTTGAGCCCAAGAAGGGTATTTTCCTCCCAAAAACTTCACAAATTCTCTCACCTGCAGCATATAGAACAACAGTACTAAAACACTCTGTAGAACCTGATATCCCTCCAGCAGGTAATCAGAGGTGGGCACAGATGAATCCAACCTTTGCTCCTTCCTACACACCTCCTGCCCGGCACAGTCCCTCACAACACACAACTCATGAAGGAAAAACCACTCACCTTTGGTCCAGGGGGTCCAGGCAGACCTGGAGGGCCAGGTTCTCCTTTAGCTCCCACCAAGGCATTCTCAGCAATTCCCTTCTCTCCCTGTTTGCAAAGAAGAACAAGCCATGTGTCTCAGTTCAGACTCTGCATCTCTGGAATTTCACTCGCCGAAATACTGGCTTAGAGAGACACAGCCCAAGACAAGGCCCATCAGCTGGACTCTCGATAGCCCAGAGAGGCACTGCTCCAGAGGCAGCAGCTGGCCAGGAACCAGGACAGTATGGTCCTGCCTGAGGGTCCATGTGGAGCCCTGCCAGCAGCCACAGTCATGCTCCTCCTTCAGCTGCAGCATGGCACTTACTCCCCAGGGCACCACAAGGCTGCCTGGGGACAGACCTCATCCCGCAGGCTCCCTCGGAACACTGTGTTCTTCTGCTGTTGAAACTGAGCTGATTAAACCACCTGATAATGGCTTCTTTGGGAATGTCTCCCTCTGGAGCTGTAGTCATCAGCCACTCAGCCCTGCACACCATGTCCTTTGCACAGCACAGACAGTAAGGCAGTAACGGGAAAGGTTTGCCATTACACCCTCATCTCTTCATGAAATGGCCACTGGCATTCACTGCACTGCTCCCTTTCCCAAAGAAAAAGCACCCCGTGCAAGTCTGGTTTGAAAGGTGTGATTTTTATCTGAAAATCTCAGAGTACAGTGAGAAAGCCAGTTTCAGGGCTTAGCTTTAGCTGACCTGCCCTGAGCTTCTCTGAGCACAAAGCCACTCCTCCAACTCAGATCACAGCAGTACAGCTCCCCAAAAGCCCATCTCCTCATCACCCATGGATCTTGGAGCAGGAGGGAGGCTAAACTGCCACGTTACATCTGAGGTCATGCTTTTAAACGGGAACTTCTGGAACAAGATCCTGCAGTCCTGCTCCCAGGATCACAACCTCCCCCTCAGTGCATGCAATTCCTCACAAAGAGGCATCTTTTGTGTGCCTCCCTCACAGCCCTGTCTGGAGATGAAACTCAGCTGAGCAGGGCAGAACACGCTGCCACAGTCAGCTAACAATGTGTGAGCTGTGCACAGAAGGGAGGGAGGAAAAGGGGTGAGAGTGGCCCCAAACAACAGAAAAAACCTCAGAAAACAGACAAACCTTTGGGCCAGGGAGTCCAGGAAGCCCAGGGTCACCAGCTCGTCCCTTCTCACCCTGTTGGCAAAACAGATATGGTCAAGGCTGACTCTGCAGGCTCTCCATCCTGGAGGAGCAGCAAAAACGTGAGCTGCTCTTGGTTTCACACCCTCTTCCCTAGAGATTTTATTTGAGGCACAGACAAGGCATCCTCCTTGAGCAGTACCAGCTCAAGACATTACATGGTTTTGCCCATCCTTGTGACTATCTCTGCACATCGTTGCCATTTCTCTCCAAAGGAAGGTGAGTGGGAAAGGGATCCAGGGTCCCCCCTGTGCATCTTCCTTATCCCTCTGGTCTGCTAAACCCTTTTGCCTCTCACTTCTTCTGCACAGGCTTTCCCTGATCCATATACCCACAGAAGCTGTTGCCCAGGGTGAATTTTAGTTGGAGTGCAGGACTTTCTCCATGCCCTGCTCCTCTTCCCCAGCTGCAAATCCCATCATGCTCTTAAAGAACCCCAAGCAGTGCAGCGTCTCAGCTGGCAGCCAAGCTCTGTGACACGCACTGGTCATGAAAAGAAGTGAAGACAAGAGTAGCAAAAATGGCAAAGACAGCAGCTGATGGTGTAAGGTGATGCCTGGAGAGCTGCAGGCTGAGCTGTGTGGGGCACCACAGAGCATGGGGGATGCCACGGGCAGTGAGCAATGGAGAGCATCCAGCATTCCCTTGGTGAAGTGGCTTTGCTCAGTTCACCATGATGCCTGGGCCATATTTTGAATATTGGAGCTCAATTATTGGTCTTTATGTTGAAGTTAAGTGCTCTTCACACCATTCCATCCAGCTGCTAAACCCATGGTTTCCAGGTACAGTGTCCTGTTTGGGAGGCTGCAATTTGCCAGGACAGAGAGATACTGGAGGCTTCTGTTACCCTGAAGGGATGCTTTGAACGCATCACCAGGGGAAGGTGGGTTCTTAGCCACTATCCCCACAGCTCCAAGATTCAGTAACTTGTACAGATTATACAAAACAACTCAAACTCTCTTTCCCCCCACAGGTGGCCAGCTCTCTCCACAACGGCTCCTGGAGCCATGCTGCTGGCCTGCAGAGACTGGTGCTGCTCATCAGAGCTCAAGGGCACACATCTGACATGCAGGTGACTTGCATCAATACTCCAGGAACAGACATGCACTGGTGGCTTCCTGGAAAATATTTAACTAGCAGCAATCTTTTTGTCAGGCAATTCTAGAGTGCAGCAACCCTCTTCTCCAAGGTAATTTGGCTTCCAGCCACCTGTAAGGGTAGCAGCCCCCCCAGCTTTCTTTCCCCGTCCGAGCATGCACATTGCTAAATTAATGCTTCTCTCCCTGGAAAGAGGGAAAATATTTTCAGGACCTCATATCCAAGGAAAAGGTTTGGCATTGGAGGTTTTTGTAAAGATGTAATTCCTAATCCTGTCCCAGGCCTCTGTAAATCCCTGATTCTGCCTTAGTATCCCACTTTTCATTCAAGGACTGTTTTGAATACACATGTCCATAAGGGCTACTGAAAACATCCTCTACTGCCAGAACTAGAGTGTAAAGCAGTGGATTTCTTGAGGAAGGAGGTCAGATTACTGAATCCCTGTTTAGGGTGTTATTTCTGGAGTCAAGAGATGCGGCACTGTCCTTAATCGTTCCCGGGACAAGACTACATCCCAGGCATCTCATGCTGCCCTGCCTGCCACCAGCCCCCACCTCCTGCAAGCGGGAACACGCAAACACACTTCACCAAGGGGGCAGGAGCCAGCAAAGGACACATAATCCCCCCAAGCAGCTCCCGCTCGCAGGGAACACAGCGCAGCGCTGCCAGGACACCCAGCCCAAACACACAATGTCCTACCCGCTGCCCCCTCTTCCCTGGCAAACCTGGGGGGCCCATCCTCCCTGGGACTCCAGGATCTCCCTTCGTGGGGAAGAAAAGAGACAGAGAACGTGTCTGTTACACGGCTGTCACATGCTGTAACACAACCCAGCGAGCCTCAAAGAAGAGGAGCCAGCTGCTCCGAAACCAAGCTGGCTGCTCTGGGATGGAGAGGGATGGGGTGCTTGTGCACCGTGCCTGCCTCGGGAACTCAGACCAGGTCACGCTACACTGAGATGGGGACACTGTGCAGGGCAGTTCATGCAGTGCATGGTAGAACAGCCCTCTGCAGGGACATGGGAAGGCTTCTGGGGCACAGAAGTACTGGGAGGCAGAAGGGGGACAAGGGAAGGGGCAAAGGGAACCTACTTCCTAAGCAGAGTGTGCCATGCGTATCTTGTGGAGTAGGGAGGAAAGGAGGACGGCAGCTGGAAGGTATTCCACTGACCCAGACGTGAGAAGGAAGATGGAAATATGTGCAGTAGGGTCCCTCTCTCACTTGGTATCACTGTATCCTACTGCCATTTTGCTTAGAGTGGCAGGTGCCATTAGGGCCTGGATTTGGACACTGGGAAGTGCACAGACATTCCTCAGCTCCCTCAGCTGCTCCCTCAGGGAGGGGGAAAATACACAAACCAACCAGAAGTGCAGGCTCAGAGCAAAACCTTCTGGGAGTACCTTTTCTCCTGGAGTCCCAGGCTCACCCTGGTGAGAAAGAAACAGGAAAATAAAGTGAAAAAACAGGAGAGTACAAATCCTCCTAGAGTTATCAGAGTGAGGAAAATAATATTCATCTATGGGGGCCTTGAGCTGGTAAGTAAGGGCAAAGAGTGCTTTGGTTGCATATTTTTGTGTCAGGAACTTCTTTTATCTTCAGTAGCCAGCTCCCAGGCTGCTGCAAGAAACCAGCAAACCTCAGACTCGTGGCTTCCATAGAACGGAGTAACCACCTTGCAGCACTTCAAGACATTTACCAGACACAAAGGAGCACAGTAAGACAAGACTCATGTGCTGGCACGCAGGAATTTGCCGCTCCTCGCTCTGGGTGCACAGGAGCAGGGCAAGGCTGCGGGTGCAGCTGGGGGAGCAGTGATGACACCAATTCACCAGACTCGCTGCCGGGTAGCAGGGGTGAGGCTGGAGACAGGTCTAGTACCTCTGCCAAGGCCACGGCAGTTCTGATATTCCCCTTAAGTGGGAGCTGTCCGACCATTTTCCAGCACCTTGCGCTCTCCCAGCTCCAGCCCGTGCCCAACGCAAGGCATTGCAGTGTAAAACTGACCTTCATCCCGGCGGCGGCCATCCCAGCAGCGCCCTGGCAGAGAGAGGAAAGAAGGGACACCTTGTTTGAAATTAACCGGACACACATTTTTTAGAAACAAAACAGTGTCAGTCGGGTGAAACTAAAAATGCAAAAATCCACATCTTTCTTTCCACAAGTCAGAAGTAATGCTGTAACACCACACAGCATACATCCTCATTCCCTGAGCAGTCATTCACCTATGGCAGTGGCTCTGGGTTCCAGAAAGCTCTTCCAAAGGCAGGCATCATGAGCACAACCCAGTCAAGACAACCGGATTTAAACCCCCGCCCGCACTGCCCCGGTTTTAGTCCTGCAAGTGAAGCAAATGCCTACAAGCAGAACAATGTCAAATAATTGAGGAATGCAAAGACAGACCAAGGACCAAACCCCCACTTCAAGGCTTGAACCCAGATACCTCAGCTCAAGCATCCCAAGAAAGGCCAGCCTGTACCCCAGAACCCTGGCCTTGCTATTCCCCCTCAGTCTGTTTTTATCACACAAGACAAACCCTGCAGTGAAATGTTTTCAGGAGAGCTCTGAAGCCAGACACTTTAGGGAAAAAAAAAAATACTCCCAAGCACTGCAATTCAGGTGTCATTCTGCAGTGCAGAGCAAGCCACTGCCACAGGACCACGGAGTCCAGGCTGCCCTGCCATCCGAGACAGGCGCCTCGAGCCTCGGGAGGCAGCTGCTCCCACAGGGACTGTCACATTTCCCTCGACAGCGCTGATGCAAAAAGCAGCTTGTCCCTGTCAACTGTCCACTCTGAAATCTCTGGATACCCTGTGTTAATATTAGTCAGGTCCTGGTTAGGAAAGGTCCCGTTAAAAAAGCAAATATGATGGATAACTAAGGAGAGGGGAGGGAGTGAAGTGGCGTTAGAAGTTGGGAAATGTGAGGGGTTGGGATGTAGCACATGAGGCAGTGAGGAGGACTGGGAGCCAAGTTCAAAGTGAAAAGAGCTTGGAAAAGTTCAAACAAGGAGGAGTGGGGAACCAGAGAGCAGCAGGATCATACCTCTCAGCTTTCTGAAACAGAAATCGGGGACAAAAGCTAAAAAACACAAGGACAGAAGATGGAGATCAGGGATTCTTGCAATAAATGGGGGGGAAAAAGCATTCCAGATTGTCTCAGGGTCAGTAGGTTTTAGTGAATACAGGCTAGAGTCATGAAAGGGATAACGTGCAGTAGGTGGCTGTGGTTAGGCCTTCGCAGTGCCTTGGGATGCCTATTGCTCATTTTTCAGCCTTCAAACAGCAGTGAATGCAGATCATGTTATTTTCTAGTATCCACCCTTAAACTGCAATCCACAGACATGCAGGGTTGCCCACACACTGACCCTGATTCATCGCTGCATTAGTCCAGGTTCACACTGGGGCAGCCCTGCTTATCCCAGCTGGGCTAACACACATCTGCAGCCATCACCTGGGAACCCAATTTACAAAACGCCAATTCCCTACAGACATCAGCAACTGGCTGCACTCATTGGTGTAAAGCATTAAGATCCTGACGTTGCAAGTCAGCATCAGACTGGGCATGCCATTTGCTCTGTAAAACACTTCTTCACCCACCATCGCCTCAATAAATTAGGCCCTGTGTTTTGCAATTTAGAAGCATAAATAATTCAGCTGAGGACAGTCGCTGACTAACAGACACACACACAAATGCCTGTGCATCAGGGGCAGTCGAGTGCTATGGTGAGATCAGGCAGACAAGCGTCACTCCTCTGGTTGCAAGGTACCTTAGAGCCATGTCTTCCTGGCAGCCCTGGCATGCCTCTCTCCCCCTGGAAGCAGAGCAGGACACACAGATAGAGACAGCAAGAGACAGGAGATGAGTCCTCCCAGGGCTCGGTGAGGAGTGCCCAGGGCATAGGAGATGAGAAACCCTCCTGAGTCAGGTGAGGCACCCTTGTCCCCACCCAGCTGCCATCAAGCTGACTGCCCTAGCTGGGGCCATTTCCCATCAGTGGCACCTCTCCAGCCCTACAGCAGGACTGACCCCACCAGAGTGCCACAGCCTCTGTATCCTGCTACCACATCCCACGTCACAGCATGCTGGAGGGCACAGAGAGGCACTCAGCCTGCAGTGACTATGGGATGAACAAACCTATTTGGAGAGACAGAGAATACAAGGGTTGCCTTATGTTGTTAGCCCGAATTTTGTCTGGTGATAACTGGAAAATGAAACATCTTCAGGCAATCTGCATACTGCTATCATTTTGTTCTGGGTGTTTAGGCCTTGCTTGGAAGGGCTATTTAGAAGGGATATGTGTGCATGCTTTTTTAAAAAAGAACTTGTTGTAATTACAGCATCCTGTGAACTGTATTTTGTAAAACACTTTCTAATATCGTAATATACATAGCCTAGTGCAGGCACCTCCTGCCCTACACATCCTACTTAACCACCCTATTTTCAGCAGTAAGAAAAGTAAAGCAATAATTAGGAACACTTTGTACTGGAGAACATGGATCGCTCTCTCTCTCTCCCCCTCCCAATTATGCTCCCTGGTTTTTTTAAGTGAGACCAAGCAGAGAAGACCGATGTTTTCTGCTAGGAGACACCCACCCTGCTTGCAGAGACCATCCCCATAGGGCAGCGCAGCCTGTGACAGTAACTCCCCTCCCCAGAGACTGTTCCTGGGAGAACTGCCCGCCTGAGGAGCTGTTTAATTATTTAGCCCTGCAAACGCAAAGGCCGCTCCGTGAGAGGGAGCACGGCAACCCCCGACAGGGCAACCCAGAGCAACCACCCTGCGCTGCGTTTCCTGATGATGCTGGCACAGCCCCCGGCACCGGCGGGATCACACAGGCACTGGCGCTAATTAGAGAGGGGAGTAACAAACGTGACTCTGCGCCACCGAAGAGCAGCAGAAAGAAATCCAGCGCCAGAGAAAAAGCAGGAAAAACAACTCTCCAGAACATCTTTAAACCCTTATGTGTTTGAAAGCCACTGCAGTACAGCGAGTACCCGCGGGGCCGCTCCCTCTGTGATCCCCTGGCGCCCGCGGAGCTGCACAGGGTGCCGCAGCCAGCAGCCGCCGCCAAAAGCAGCACTGGAATGGTGCAGCCGAGTCAGGAGCTGGGAAACATCACCAGACGTGGGCACAAAAGGCAAAACACCCAGTACGGCTCCCCAGGGGGCTTCAGGAAGGCAACCAGCATCTCCCAGCTCTCCTGAACTTCCTGCTGATTTAGGAAACGTCTCCCCCGTGTCTCTGGAAGAGTTAGGCTACACCTCTCCCCTCCACACAGGGGCCTCACACTTTCCTTTACCTGGTGTGAGCAGCTCTATCCCCACTGGGTGCCAATGATGCCTCACGCTGATAGCTCATTAGCTGCCAATTAAATCAGACACCCTGCCTTTTTGTTCTTTGCTGTGAGAGGCAAGTTATCAGGGGTTTACTGAGAAAGGCTGCGGGCACTTTCTTTATGGCTCTTTCCTCAGAGCATGAGAAAGAGCCTCATCCTATGGATCTTTCAGGAAAAAAAAAAAACATCAGCTGAATGTGACAGGCTGGGGGCAGTGAGTCAAATGCTCGTTCAAGTGGCCCAGGTGATCACCGTCACTGCCTAATGACCTTCATGTGACACAGATTTCGGTCCCAATATGATCAAAGTACAAATGGTGGCCACAGAAGAAAACAGCTGAGAGATAATCTAGGTCGTGCTTCATCTGCCACTGGGTGGGGAGAGGTGGTTAAATGAATAAGGGGTCTCTGTGATACTAGCAAAATCTCTTCAGGCCACAGATATTCTTCACTGCAGCCAAAGCAGTGATATTCCATACAAAATTGGCCACTGGGCTAAACTATGAATCACAGTGTTTGTCCAGGGCTCCTCAAGGCACAGAGAAGGTAAACTCTAGTCCAGGTAATTGGATCCAAAATTGGAAGATTTAAAAGTCTTCCAGAGTCCCAATCAATCCTTCCCGGTGGGAGGACAACAGAAAGAAGCAATTTCCAAAGACAACAAAAGCACGTGCTGTTGGATGCTCAGGAGCTGCTACTGGGTGAGGTCTGGCTGCTGATTTAAGAATATGTCTGCACTTCCCTTTCAACTCCTCTCAGCAAAAAGAAAGGAAGTCGAGAGAAAAGTGACCTTGACAATAACAAATGAAAGTCTGTGTGTGAAAGAAGCTGCTGCTTTGGGACTGGGGAGGCGCCCCTTTGGAGCTGCAATTTAGTAACACAAAAATGTGGTGGGATTCATCTCCGCTCTTCCTGAAGTAGGATGAATAAGGGATAAATAAAGGGCCAAGTAGACAGTCCGTGTCTCCAGGGTGGCCCCGAGTCAGGGAACGCTCTCACCCTCTGGATGACCCTGAGACAGCACTGGAGACTTCCCCTTTGCCAGAGCCCAAATGAAGGGCTGGTTAGTCCCTGGGCACGAGCAAAGGAGCTGTTCCAATGCTAGCAGTGAAACATGGGAGTTCAAGCAGGGCCAAAACACAGCTTCTCCTTTCAGCCTTTTCTCTCTCCCAGGCCACACTCTGACTTCAGTCCTTCAGCTCAGCTTAATGGGAGACCTGCTGTCAAGAGAGCAGCAAACTCCAAGCCCTCAAACACATCAGTTCTGGGTGCAATTCCACCTTCGTTCACACTGGCACCAACAGGAGCAATACCTTTGTGCTTGATGGAATTACGCTGATGTGGAGATGGACAAGGGGAACATTGGGACGATACAAGCACTGTAGTATTTCTAAGGAGTTACTGTTTTCTTGTAGGGAGACAATCACTTCTGGTCTATTCAACTACAAACCCAGAGTCTGCATTCCCTAAGAACATTCTTTAAACTCCAAGTAATGCATCCCTGGTAAGCTCTGAAGGGGCCTTTTCTCTCTTCAAACAGTAATCCACCCAGACGGAAAAGATATAGAAAGTGTATGTGCTGCACGATAAATGAGCTGCATGCCACACACTAAATACTTGAAATGTACGTGTCACTGTTAATGCCTTTCCGAATATTACAGGAACAGTCTTTCCTCAGGACGTTTAAGATGTATGGTATGACACAGTGTGCTCTGACTGCCATGAACACTTGCCAATGTTGTAATGTTTTAAGCACAGTCTGCATTGAGTAATATATTTTAAATATATGGGTACAGTAAATTTCAGTCAAATAGATAACATATGGGCAGAGAACATATGAGCCTGTAAAAAGCGTCCAGAAACAGACAGAAAAGCTGGTTCCAAACCTCAGCCTGAATCGCGGAGTTTGAGTGGATTTGATGCGTCAGCTAACCAGATTTTATGAGGAAACCCCAACCTAGCCCATCAAATAGAGAGATGTAACAAATCACCAGCAAGCTTCATAGTCAGAGAAATGCCTTTGGTAAGAATCGAATTCCACCGAGCGGATAAAGGCTGCGTTTATTGCCTGAGCTCGGAGTGCCTGTCTGTGGTTAATCAGAGCACAGATGTGTACTCCATCAAATACCCCACAGAGCTGCCTTGGACCCGACTTCCCCTTACAATCCATCAGCCCAAGGAGCAGGATCTCCCAGGTGATCTACTGTGCGTTAGAAAAACATATTTGTCATGCCTACCTTTATGCCAGCATCCCCTTTTTCACCCTGCCCAGCGAATGAGAGAGAAAGGGGGGAAACAGAAGGGACAGTGAACATAAAGGGAAACCAAGCAAGCAGTTCAATTGTAACAGCAAGGGACAAAGAGAAAGTAGCCAAAAGAGGGGTGTGATAAATGCAACCAGCACTCTGGTTCTCCTGACAGCAACATGGTACCAGTCAAGCACTGGCTGCAGCCCACCCTCCCAGGGAGTGCCAAGGCAGTTTAGGTCCCTGGAGTGGATGCTGGAGGTTGCCCATACTAAGGCTTTTCCACATGATGAGGGTGTAGAAACCATCAAAACATTTCATGGTCCAGCGTACCCTCATTTTCACAGCCCTGGTGCCAAAGCCTCTAAAGGCTGGGTCAGTTTTATCTTTTAATGGGGGACTGTGTAGGTCCTGGTTCAGGACAGTGTGGAATCACCTTGGCCAACAATTGCCCAGACTCTTCACACAGGAGCAAGTGTTCCTGTCTGCACGGTTCATTCCAGGCTCTAGAGAACTGTCTCCAGCCCCTGGCCTTTGACATCCCTTTAGCATAGGCTTGTGCCACTTATCTGCCCCTGAGTGGTGCCCCCACTGACTCGAGTTTAAGGGTTACCTTGGGGCCAGAGGCTCCAGGGAGGCCATGGGCACCGGGCAGGCCTGACTCGCCCACCTCACCCTGAAGAAGAGAAGAAAGAAACAGTGGAAGAAGCAAACACAGCAGCAAGAAAAGGCGCTGTGGGCTGCCCGAAAGGTCAGCAGAGGTGTGAGAGGGATGTCCCATGCTGAGGTGTCGCACACACACCAACCTAGCCCTGGGTCTCTCTGGGAGAGGAGCACCACTCTGCATCAAGAAAGGTATTCAATGTATGAAATGTATGGAGTAAAGGGAGTAGTCCCATATCCCACATCGTATCTGAGTTAACAGCTTTCCTCAACATTTAGCCTTCTTTTCCCTTCCCGTTAGGATTTGGTCCCCTACATTCACCCATTCCTTCCAGCTTTCCCAGAGAAAGGCCACAACCTTGGGCTCATCCTTCCAGGATCCCTGCAGGCTCTTTGCTCGGAAGTGAATTAGCCAGACAAGTTGTTTCATGTAAGAGGAGCTGGTAGCAGAGGCCCTCGCTGTGAGGTCGCTGCCGAGAGCCGCCCGCCCCGCGCACACAGAACAGGATGGGCTCCTAATGGAAAATCCGACGGTTCACTGGGAGAAGGGGCAATAAATTGTGTCTGTCTGCAGGAGTGGGCTGTAGTCTGCAGGGGCTATAATTTCCACTTCCTGACATAACAAAAACTTCTCAGTTTATACAGAGCTAATTAAAAAGCTCTCAGGTCTTGCCATTTTGCTTGCAGAGCACCCATAAAGCAACAAGGAGATAACAGGGGACACAGGATTCCTTCCTGCTGGGAACATTCACCTTCCCCTTCTCCAGCTGACATCTCTTTAGTAGTATCTCTTCATTCCCTCTCTCCCCTTTGATCTTCCTTTGTGTTTTTTCCCTGTCTCTCTTTCTGTCTCTTCATTACACCCTCCGGGCTTGACAACCCTGCTGTTAATCAGCTGCTGCTGAAGGCATTCGGGCATTGCCAGTTTCTGCCTTTTAACCCAGAGCAGGACTGACTCTTTCCTGTATCCCAGAGAGCAATAGCCAGGGATTTGGCCCTTTCCAGCCTCCTGTTTGGGTCTGGATGCATAAGAAGTGCATTTCAGCCTGGAGATGGGTGTGGAGAGGCACACACACGCAGGGAGACATCTGTTCCGTAGCTGCCGGAGTGTTAAAGATAATGCTGGGCCCAGGCTCTCCTTACACAGGTGACAGCAGGGAATCTGTGGGCCTGTTGCAAACCCAAGTGCAGCAGGAGCAGAGCTCCACAGGAGGCTCCAGCGTAGTCCATAGATTTTCAGCCATGATTCCACAAAGCATCAGTGCACTTAATGTATTTAACAACATTGGAGCTTCCCTTCTTACCTTTCTGCCAGGGAACCCCTGGATCCCAGTGTCTCCCTGCAAAAGGGAAAAAGACAAAAGAAAGTGAGGCTTGGCCTGAGAAGGACAAATCTCTGCCCTTTTCCCTGGGGTACTGCTGGGATGGGAGACCATTCCATGGGGAAAACCCTCCTTTTGCTCAGAGTGATTCCACTGAGCTCCTGTCCCTTCAGATCCACACAGGCCAGTGTTACCTGCGCTGGGCTGAGCCCTGGAAGGAAAGCCCTGGCAGAGAGGTAACACATGTCAGCTCCATGTCCCAACTGCATGGTTCCTATCTCCTCACCCTGCCTACATATCTCAGATAAAAACAAATTAGGGTGGGTGGCTGTAGCTGACAAACAACAACAACCACCCCCTCCCTCGCACTTTGGCAAGTGAATAAATGGGAAACCGTGGCAGAGTTAACAATAGCATTGCAAAATCCATTCCTGAAGCACTGGGAAATGCTTTGAGAATGGAAGAAGCCAATAAAGCTGTGTGTGGCAAACAATTTTGCAAGATGGGCTGATGAGGCGTGCCTGGCTCAGTTAAGATGCAACTCAGACGTGTTGCCTGGACAAAACCCATGAGTCAGCACACGGGCCGGGCCCCAGAGGCAATGCTGAGCTGGGTTAGGAATCTTTCTCAGCTATTTGATGTAACCTCTTTTACCCCTCCTCCACCATCAAAATGTACACATCCGTCCTCATCAGGAGAGTCCTTCTCTGTTCATCATCTTTCTACACCTCTAAGTGAGGCGAGATGTCTCACCTTTGGTCCAGGAGGCCCAGGTAAGCCCTGTGGATAAAATCAAACAGACACTGGAGTTGAAAAATGTAGACATTACATGGACAGCAGGGTGACGGGGAGATGCTGGCTGGTGTGATTTGAAACACCCCTTAGAGATTTGCACCAGTGAGCTGAAACATCCCCAATCTATTCCTCATGCAGATAAATACTGTCTTAGTCCATACACCCAAATAAATTCATGCCCATTGTGCTCCATTCCCCCAGGTTTGTTCTTGCTGACTCTGAAGACTAAAAAGCTGCTTTGCCTAATGTATTATGCTCCAGAATCTTTTCTGTTTCTCTGGCTTGCTTGGGGAACTTGTTCCCAGCCCACTCTGCAGCTCTGGAGTAAATCAGGCATTCGCAGCTTCCTCTGGCAAGCTAAACAGAGAGAATATATTAACAAACAAACCACTTGTGTCTTTAAATGAGAAATAACTAAACAATTTACCTGATATGAACCATGAGGCATACCAGATATATGTGTGCGTAAAAATAAATAAACAAAATATCTGTGCAGGAGCTGCATGTGAGCAGGCAGGAAGGGAAAACTACTCTAGATATGCTCTGATGCCTACACCACCCTTGATGTTGCCTGCTTTGGCAATTCAAGTGTTTAGTCATCCTGTCCTTGGCTACTCAGAGAGAGATGAAGACCTCTCAGAGAGAAATGAGGATGCTTACAGGATCCCTGACCCCTCTATTGGGTGTGGAGAGGTGCATTTGCCTCCAGGGACGGGACTTGCTTGTCCTGCTAGCAGGCCTTGAAAACCCTTTGAGAAGAAAGCTCCTGTCATTCCACAGGGGCTACAGAGCCAGTGTGCCACGTTTCCCCCTGCAGCTCCCAGGAACGGAGCTGGTTTCTGGTACCCACCTTTCCATCTCTGCCAGGCTTTCCAGGTTCTCCTGCTCTGCCCTGTTGCAAGAGAGAGGTACATTAGCAGGATTTTCTGTCCTATGCCCTGCCATTTAGCAATGGTATTATTTTATAAATGGTGCTTCTGTTCCCACCCTCCCTGGCTGCTTGCTAGGACAGGGACAGGACTTTAAAGGGGTGGCAGGGAGCACGGCAATTACACCCCACGTGTTACTTCCTACCCAGGGACATCTGCAGGGGCTGAGGAGGAGGAAATGAGCCTGGTGTCACCCACTGTGTGTCCAGACAGCAGCAGTGCCCAGTGCACATCTCCGCCTTCCCTCTCACTCCCCTCCTTTCCAGAACTTCTTCCACATCCACATTCTCCGTAAGCCTCCTGTCCGTGGCTCTCTCAGCTTCGCCAGAGGCAACAGAGGCCAGAGGAAACAGGGGATGAGGAAGCAGAAGGATTTGGGTTTCGGTAAGGACTTACAGGGGGTCCAATTGGCCCAGGACGTCCTGGGATTCCTTCGGGTCCAGCTGGTCCAGCAGGCCCTGGTGGACCGGGGGGCCCCGGGGGACCTTGGATCCCCGCTTGTCCTTGTTCCCCCTGCAGTTTGTAAAACGAGAGTTATCAGCTGGCAGAGCAAACCCTTCACACCGCCACCCCAAGGCAGGCCAGCCTGACTGAAGCAGAGGAGATGGAAGCAAGTCCCAGGTTACTGCCAGGAGAGGTTTCCAAGAGTGATGGAGAGCCCTGCTGAGGACAGATGGGCTACCTGGGAAGCAGGAGCCAGCACCCTATGGTTTGCAAAGACATCTGAGGTCACCTGGTCAGAGCTCTCTTCTAAAGGGATCTAGTGATGACAGAGCAGTCCATAGAGACCTTTTTCTTCATTAAGCCAGTCAAGTAAAATTTATGTGTCAAAGACCAACATCTCTTGAGTCTCTGAGGAGGCTTTCCAAAGCACTTGACAGTCACATGTGAAGCAAAGCTTCCCATGACTACACTGGCTCCTCTAGGCAGAGCCACAGTGTCTTACCTCAGCCTATTTTCCCCCCATACTATATTTGTTGGACAACACTCCCTCTGTTTTGCCAAGGACCAAAAGCAGAAATGCCACAAACCCAAAAGAAAATAACAGGATCATCATGGCATTCCTGGAGCCCAGCCAAGGCAGGCCCATGTACACCAGGCAGAGCCTGTTTTTCTAAGATTTAACAAGGCAGTGCATGCTGAGCCACCTGCCATTTTCGGCTCTCTGAAACGGAGCTGTTTGAGCCGGTTCCTCCGCAGGCCCCTCAGTAGCCATTCGGTGGCTGTGGCTCATGCCTCAGCAATGTCATCTGGCCCAAAGGACCTGGACGTGGCACCAAGCGGCGCTGAGGAGACAGTGGGTTGGAAGCACGACGTTTGAATACCAGACTGCTGATCTACAATTGATGAATCCAGCGAGCTCCTAGGGCACCGCGGCACCCGCGCTAAGCTGTTCGCTTATTAGGCTCACCTCCCTAGATAAAATACCACAACAGCCTACTGCTAGTGATGCAATTTAAATTTGTAAAGCTTTCCTCGATAGGTCCATGGGAATCTAGAAACCAAATATGGCTGTTTCTCAATTAAAAGTCAATGGGTGTGGAGTTGGGTCTCCGCTGCATTTATCCTCTCTACAGCCTCATACACTGGAGGAAAATCCAGGAAATCTGTCCCCTGCCTGTGTTCTTACCAAGTGCGCTGTTTATCCTGGCTGCCTTTAGTAAAACATGCAGATACAGGGATGTTTGCTTTATTTAGAATGATAAATGAAAGTAATAAGCTGCAAATTTCATCCTTTCTGCCATGAGCTCTATTTAAAAGAAAATTTCCAACACGTGGGCCAGGCTCACGAGAAGCTCAGTCATGTGTGGAGCAACAGCCCTTTTCCTGTGCCTCACCGCCCAACCCGCAGCCCACGCTGGGAAGCCTGCTGGGCCAGGCAGGAGGGGTGCCCTTGCTTCTCCCGTTTTTAAAGTGGATCTTCATTCATCCCGCAGCCCTTGCAAGGGAATGCTGGTTCTTTTCTAAGCTTTCTTATCCTCCATACTCAGTACTCTTCAACCGTCCTGTAAATGGTCTCACAGCTTTTAAATATGGAAGGTAATTTGGATCTAATGAAGATGTTGGGAGGACGCTGGAACGTATTTCTAGATTTCCTCTTGCCTTGACCTCTCATTCCAGCCTCAAAGACTTTCCTCTCTCTGCATCTTACAACATCCCCGCATGGGTGCACCATGGGAAGGCAAAGGGGGCTTTGCTCATCTCACTTTGGCTCTCCCTCCTCTCTTCCCACCTCAGCTGCTCTCTACCAGTGCAGTCCATGCTCCAGATTTAAGGCACTAAAATGCAGCATGGTGCTGGAAAGGGGTGCTGGTAGGGGACAGGGAGTTGGGAAGAGCAGGAGCCCTGCCCCAGCACAGGGAGTGGCTGGAAGGAGCTCACCCAAAGTCCTGGTCGCATCACCCTCACTTTGCTGTCTTGGGCACAGCAGGCTTTGTCTACGCAAGTGCCCATCCCTGCAGATTCCTAAACACACAAAGTGTTATTACCACATCATTATAGTCTCATTAACGTGTTCAGCACAAAGGGACCCCCACAGAGCTAAATGGACAGTAAGTCGATACAGTAAGCGGATACAGTAAGTGGGAGATCAGGTGTCATTTTCCTCAGTTGTCATTCTATATTTTTAGCTGTCGACTGGAGCTATTTTTCAGTTCTTTTAAACTCCAGCCAGCCACCCTGACTGCACCCCAGAAATGCTTGCTCAGCCTCCTCACGGAGCACCCCACTCAGGCCATGCCTCGGCTAAGCCCCAGCCCCTGGGCAAAGCACTCCTGCTCATGTGCTCAGAGTTAGCAGTAGGACTTTCCTCTCTTCCAGGTGCTGGTGCTAACGCCCATTTTGCAGCCTCACTTCTTTCCTTAGCACTCATACGCTGGGCTCCTGGAATTGCCTGGTGCTGGCAGATCTGCAGGAGCAGATTACACCCTGTTGCATTCAGAGAACGAATACAGCAAAGGCAAGACGGATCACGGCAAAACTCTCCGGTGAAGTTTTCCTCTGCGGACAGAGGGAATTTGCAGCCCTGGCTGACGACAGGATGTAGGGCAGCTATTCAAGTTTCCCACTTCATCCTGGAGAGGAACTTCAGCTTTCAAAGCCTTCCCAAGAGGTCAGTCCTTGGCCTGGCTCTCCAGACTGTCACTTTGAAGGGCAAACAGCGCAATCCATGGGGCTCTGTGTATGCGGGTGCGGAATCGATAGAAACCGAACTGAAACCACGGGCTCAAGTGGTAAGGTCAGGATTTGTCCAGTGCTGGGCAAGCACCAGGCACCACCTGGTAAAGGTCTCTTGCATCCTGCAGTTCTCTGCTAGCATCTGTCTAGACAGGCAGCAGGGTGACAAAACCCAGCCACTTAATAGAGAGTGCCCGGCACACTTCAGCGGGGTAATTGCAGCGGTTTGTCCACACAGGAAAGCTAATCCCAATTGATGGAATGAGGGAGCATAAAGTGGGCTCATTAAAAGCCACATGAACTCTGACTATGGACACTCTTATTCACTATTCATATGTCCGTAATTCACTTTATGAATTCATTCCCAAAATAAACTAAACATGAATTATGGCCCTGGAAACCAAAATAAATGTGTTTACACAAAGATTTAATGCAATTTAATGAAACCATTCTAAGAGCTTATTTAAACACATTTCCCCAAGTGCCTCAGACTAGACTAGCCCTTAGAAGAAGCGTTTGCCTATTCATTCATCTCAGTTAAATTTCACAGACATTAGATACATTTCAGCAAAAGGCTTCTAACCTCTTCTGGAGATTGAATATGCAGGAACTGACTCCTTAAGGGAGGAGGCTGCTTGTCGACAGCCCCAAGAACAGCTTCATGGCCCATTTCTTTTAGTTTAAAAAGTGGCTTCACTGCATTTCTTTTTAGCAACATTATCACATCAAAGATTTCTTCTGCTTTAAAGAAAGTCCCTCAGCTCTGCCTGAAACTCTTGGAAAGCCCTCTGTAGGGGAAGAAAGACAGGTAGCAAGCTGATTGATTGCAAGCATCGGCATAAGCTCAGAAACAGGCAACAAGGAGGAGAAGTCTACCTGGAAAGTGCGTCTCTTTATGACCGGAGGTGGAGCCAGCCGCACTGAATTGAGGAGAGGCAACAGCTGAAGAAGATCAAACCAGAAGGTCGCAGGGCAAAGGAGGCCATTAGGGCACCAAGAGTCAGAGAGCAGCCAGGGGAGAGAACAGAGAAGAGGGGAACAGAGAGAGATTGCCATGAAAACAAAGCCCAGCATGAGAGCGGCACAGGGTGGGCTCGGTGCAGGTACCTGCTGGCAGACCTCTGAGCTCCTCCGTGCCACTCACAGGGGCACCCACCACGTGCCAGCCTGGCAGGTGTGGGGTGGCCACTCGCCATCCCAATGCTCCCACTGCACAGAGCTTTTACAGCTTCCTCTGCTCGGAAACAGAACTTACCCAGGGGATTTTTGACTCAGCTCGGCTGATCTCTTTAGGAATTGTTCACTGCAAGACACCCCCTCACTGGCCCTGCTAGGGTGTCCAGCGACGGGACTGCTTCTCTTAACTTAGCAGCAGCAGACTTGGGGCAACTATCAAAATTACAATTTTCTCCAAGTTTTTCAAGTGCGGTTTTCTAGTTCTCTTACAAGAAACCCAGCATATCTCCAGGTCTCAGCCTTCCTCCAGGTGTGGAAGGGAGTGGAGAGAGGCTAGCTGGGGTCAGCACAGAGGTCCTGGCATGGTTCACTTAGCTGGGCAGACACAATCACCACGGCCAAGGGAGAAGACCAGGCCTTGGAGCTGGAGGCCTAAGCAGGGCATTGCCTTGGCAGCCTGCGGTTTGTTTTCCTTGCTCAACAGTATCATCACCCCCTGACTGCTTATAGCCAGGAATGCTGCCTTAGGGCACAAAGCTGACCCGGACACACAGAAATCAAATGCACTAAAGCTCAGGAGCATTTGTTCATCCTTTTGCTGTATCCAGTTTCCACTTGCATGCATGCTGCTGTCACCCTGGCACCCACCATGCCGGCTCCAGGCCCAGGAATGCTGCTCTGGCCTGATCCACTTTCCTGTTCCTATCAGTTTTCCATTGAAGCTGCTCTTGATTTACATAGAGAGAAGTGAGAGAGGCTTTCTGTGCTGGGGCACAAAAACGTGCCCACGTGTGACATTTCCCCACGTGAGATGTGCACTCAGATCCCAGAGGTGTGCCCACAGGTCTCCCACCACGGAAACCATACACTTCCAAGCAGCACATTTTATTGTCTTTAAACATTATCCTTCATGTGTACAGTGAAAGCAAGGATCCAGTCCTGTTGCAAAGAGAAGTGGTAATCCAACATTGCAGCATCATGATCAGGTGTTTGTGTTCAACTGCACTGATCCAGACACCCACAAGCTATCGCTCCAAAAGCAGTGCTGCTGGAAATTCAGCTGGGCTGGTTTTATCCAAAGACAAACCTCTGCTTTCTAAAAGACAGTGCAGGAGGCCCCATAGCGCAGGAGAGCCAGCTAAGCTGGCTTTGCCTGGCTGCTCGAGTGCTGAAGGGTATCTTAAATATTATACAGCTTACAGAGAAGCTGAGGGAGGATGTTGGAAAGGGTAAGGAGGAAAATGGAGAGAACCAGTCCTGAAAACAGGCAAGACAAGACTCTGCAATGGATTTGGGTGTGAGTGGGAGAGTTTAGAGAAGAAATCTGAAGGCACTTCCACCCAGCTCCTGCCCTGCTCCCCTCTGTGTTCCAATGGGAAGTTTTTTCAGAAGGCAGCGTGCAATATTGGATCTGCATCCTCGAGCCTTTGCATCAGAACTGGGTCCCACCAGACCGCAACCCACAAACCTTCAGCGTAAGGATCTGGTTAGAGCGCAGGGCTGCAAGTGTGGTACTTAGATATTCCTGGGGAACAGCGAAGACACATGAGACAAACGGGGTCAGTTAGACAAACAACATTTCTGAGAGCAAACGGAGCATGGCTGGTCCTCCCGTTTCCCCGAGCGGCACTTTGGAGCAGCTTGAGCGGCCCCTCATCCTGAATGGGCAGCCCCAATGCACAGGCTCGTCCCTCACAGCAGCGCAGGCCACACAGACTCATACAGACAAAAAAATAGGAAACTACAGCAAGAGCCAAGGCACATATCTTAACCTTGTATTTCCTTCCTAAGAAAACAAATACGAAACAAAACTGAAACAACATCCCTGTTTTTGCAGGATGCTGGTTTTCATCTCCTCACCCAGAGCATCTGACAAAGAACCTTGTCAAACAGAAAAGCAAGAATAAATTGTAATTCGGTCAGCAGTGTCACATTTTTGCAACAAGGCCCATCTTAACTTTCATTCAGGGCGGAAGAAAGAGAACTGCACCTCTGCTGGCTGGTCTGTGCCTCTGGCTCCCTGAACTTGCAGTTCAGGACAGCCCATCCTTGAGTTGATCTGAGGACAAACACCCTTCCCATGAGCATGTCTCAGCCTTGAACAATGTTGAGCTTGGTGCCTCATGAGACCAAAAGTATCTCCATGAGAGCCAAGGAAACACTGCCAGTATGTGAGGCTTTGTACCCACCCTTTTCCCGCTGTCACAGCCCTGCAGCTCATCAGTCACCCTACAACCCCGACCCACCAAACTGGTGTGCCTTTCCCCCAGGCCTCAGCCCAGGCTGTTTCCAGGGATGCACCAGCTCCCTTCCCAGTGGCACTTTGGGTTCTACCACTGCTTTTCACCTTGAGCACTGGGGGCAGTCAGAGCCAAGGGCTGTAACAGGAACTCAGGACACTGCTCGGGTGACCAGTGTTGTTGGCTTCTTTTTAACATAACAATCTAGTGAGCCGGCTCACTAAATAAACACAGCTGACCGGCTGTTCTTGCACAGGGACTGGCACATACCCATGGCCCCTTCTCCCTTGCTGCCAGCCCAGCTCTCTCTCCAGTGGCTCTGCTGCTCCAACCCTGCTCCCTCCGGGCCAGGGACCAGAGCCCAGCTGATTATCCACAGGCCCGTCAAAAATAAACAGAAAGCTCTTAAGCTTGTCTCCCTGTACACCCAGATTACAAATTCCAGCCACTTCATATGATGTCGTTCCAATGCATTTCCAGTGGATTTTCAGCACTCTGGTTGTTTTTAGAACTGGTTAAATCCCCTCAAACCCCATGATGTTCTCTCTCCACTCTTGGCTGCGGCACATGCTGGCCAGGCCAGGGTGAAGAGGCAGGTGGGGCAACATCCTGGCTTTCATTAAACAGTTGCTGGCATCAACCCTCCCTCTCAGCCTCTTCCTTGCACACAGAAGGTCCACCAGACTTTGGGATCAGCTTGCTGGGGACCTGACAGCCCCATGGCCAGGGGGTGCAGGGTTACCTCAGACAGGGAGCCCAACCCCTTCCCCTTGTCTCTATGCAGGGATGACACCAGCATGAGGGAGAAGAAAAAGGGAGGAATGATGACAGAGTTCTCCCCAGGTCTGCAAACCCCACACTGCTCCTGGCCACACAACCAGAGCAGAGGCTGTGAAAGCAGCACAGAGCCAGTGCAGCAGCACAAGGCCTGAGTGGGTGACTTCTACCCCTCCAGAAACACCAGGTTTCACTGGGTTTTGGGGTGAGGACGTGGACTTTACCCTCTCCAGCACAAAGCACAGGAGGGTCTCCAGGAAGCAGAACTGACAGCAGCGATCTAGGGGTCAGCTCCGGTGAGACCGGAGAACCAACATCCCTCCTGGAAAACTTTATCTGCTGCTTTTCTGCGAAACACATCAATCAGCCAAGCACTGCCCCGGGGGCCCAGATGACGCATCTTGTTAATGAAACGATCCCTACTTCCAACAAAAAGCCATTCAAACGAAGGAGGATTAGCATGCAGGAAGGCACGGGACAGAGGATAATAACGCTAATGACTTACCCTGTGCGGGTACTCTGCACACTGACCCTGTGAAAGAAGGGGATTAAAAAGGAAAGAGTTTAAACCACAAACAGAGGCGACCAAAATAGGCATGCAGGGTCAGATCCAGAAGGTGTAAATCATTGTGACTATATCAAACTCAGTGCAGTTATGCCAATTTGCACCCGATAAGCACCCTGCCTCTTGTCCCCAATCCCCTGAGCCCTCTGCTCTTGCTGTACTCCTCACAGTCAGACCGAGCAGCACCAAGTCCACCAAGTCCCTTTCTCTCTTTTAATTTAATTTTTAACAAGGCTCCCATTGAAATTACCTTTTCTCCTTTTTGTCCTGGGGGTCCCTATAAAAGAAAAGTGATCCAAAAAGGCCTCAGTAAATGAAGGAGTTCAGTGAATGCAAGGGGAAAGGGATTAAGGGGAGAGATGGGATAGGGATGAGATACTTACGGGATGTCCCCTGGGACCTGCAGCACCCTTTAAAGAAACACAGAATTTAACATGGGATGGTTTTCCATTTACAGTGACAAGAAGACATCATATGGAGTAGGTGGAAAACTGAGCTTTTAAAAACAATTGTGGAGAAAATTCCCAAGAGAGATCTGGGTTCCCTTTGTTACTCTGGAGGAGTGAAAATGCACACGTGCTCTGGCTGCACCACGGGGGGGAAATATTAAAAGGAGAGGGGAAAAATCATCAGGAAAACACACTCTTATTGTTCCAGGACCTCAGCTGACAGCGCATCTCCTGGGCCGAGCACTGGGATGGAACCAGAAGCAGCCAGGACTGAAGCCTGAGCTAGGATTGTGCAACAGGGGAGTGGGGAGGGGGATCTTCAACATGTGCTCACCAGAGCGCTGACACTCAGGCTCAAAAAACAGAATTATAGAATTAGCAGAAGAAAGCATTCAACACTTTAGTGAGTGAAGGTGACTACAGAGCTGCTCTCTTGACATACTCCTATTTGGGGTTTCATCATCAGAGATGTCAAGAGGAACAAGACAGCATTTGGGCTTCCATAAAGTGCAGTCAACGTTTATCATTTTCAACCAAAAGCATTTTAGTATGATGCACATATGAAACAGAGCTTCAAGAAGGGGGGGGAAACCACATTTAATACAAAAAATATGCTTTTTTTGGTTATTGTTAGATAAGTTGAAAGCTGCCAGATGGGTTTTCAGAGATCTTTCCATCAACTTTTACTTGTGCTATGAGGCCAACCACGAAAAATGTCAGCTCCCAGAATATATTTAAAGAACATAATTGCTAACTGCAAGGAAAACACATCCCTTAACTAGTAACTACAGAGTTGCTGTTGTGACATGACGAATCTCATAGCCATAATGCAAAAATTACAGACACGCATCCCAGCACGGCTATTATGAAGTTACAGAATTAGGGATGCAGCTAGTGCATCAGCTGAAGTAAGATTGCTGCCCTGCCCATGAGCTTGTTTCCAGCTGAGGCGCGACATCCTTTCAAACCAACCCACCACCCGCAGACAAACGTGTATTTTTACCATCTCTCCCTTCTGTCCAGGATGGCCCTGCAAAAGAACGGAAACACACATCAGCTTTGCCCACTGCAGACTCCAGGTGCTGTTGATTTAATCCATTTCCCCCTCACCTTGGTAGCGCCCATAGTTATTACACCTCCAAAGGGGGGTGCAACGCTGAGCATGTGGAGCTTTGCTCACACACCTAACAGGACACCACTCCCTGCTACCCAAAATGCTCAGAACAAAGCGCCTGGGGAAGAATACAGGGTGCTAAGGCTCTGCAGGGTGTTGTGGCTGGGTCGTGGGTGAGCCCCCCTGGGGCTGGCAGAGCAGCTTCTGCTGAGTGAAGTGAGTGCCCCTAGAGCAGTACAAGAGAGGTGCTGCTGCATCTCTCTTGGGGGTGATGTTCCTCAGGGCAAACCCAGGGTCCTGCTGCAGGAAACTGGAAGCCAGAGGTATGTGCTACCAGCTCCTTCTCTGTTACAGCACTGGAGGAGTGTGGTGGGGAAGCCAGCTATGTGGCTGCCACATGGAGCTAGGGGTTTCATGTCCACTGGGTTCAGGGAGAAGTTTGTGCCTAACTCTCCAAAGGATGGGAAGAACTTTGGTTTCTACTACAGAGCTCTGAGGACAGCACGGAGGTCTCACAGAGGTGTTTAGGATCCTTCCCTCCTCTACTGCAGCTCTTTTCGGCACAGCAGCAAAGAGAAGGAAGCTGTTGGCTGAGGCAGAGGGCTGACACCTCAGGGATCTGCTCTGCCTGTCTGATTCGGGGTGGGAGTGCCTGCTAAGGCTCTCCCTGCAGCAGCCAGGCTGCTGCACTTGTGAACTGCTATTTTATAGATTTGCCTAGAAAGGAATGGACCATACTCTGCCTTCCTTAATCTCCTGACTCCTGCATCTCCCCCAAGGCATCTGTGGCATCCTCCTCCCTGCCAGCCTCCTCATTTTCTTTTAATCCATGCATGTGCATGACATTGCAAAATAATCCCCTTAAAAACATACGGTGTAACACACAGGCTGGCAGCACAGAGGGACCTAGCAGGAGGCAGGGCAGGAAGCCTGCAGAGAAGTTGTTTGCTTACCGGTTTGCCATCCAAGCCAATAGGGCCCTGAAATACAAGAGGAAAAATGATGAGAAATGCTTTCCCCAGGGTGTCTGTCCATCTGCCCCAGGAAGCACTAAGAGTGACAAGGCTGCATGGACTGGGGTGACGTGAGGTGACTCCCTGCCCTTCTGTCCAATCCTGGCAGGTCCCTGGCCCACTGAGTACCAGCCCAGATTGCAAATTGCTTCAGCAGGGACCTGCTCACTGTCAGCACATTTCAGCAGCAAAGCTGGACACAAGAACAGAAGCAAGGAGGGATTCATAGGCAATTTGCAAAAAACCCTCAGAATTTAAAATTTTACAGTGTTCTGTAAACTAGTTGAATATCAGCAGTTTTCTCAAGACTTTGATTTAAAAATGCACCCACCTTTGGGGGAAGAGGAATTTTTGCAAACGATAGAATAATAGAAGTGTCCCAGGGAAGAGGTGACATACAGCTCAGCAATGCTGAAGGTACTGTTTGATGAGAAACAGGCTCCGCAGAGCTGTCCCACCCAGCACTTTCTCATGAGCTGGGCCGATTTGTTTCTGCTCCTCCAAAAGCCAAAGACCACAAGGGCCTGGAGAGATCTGCTTCTCCTCAGCCCAGGGGCAGCTCACAGCCCCCCTTCTCACACAGGGCAGAGCTGTGGAGCCCGGTCAGATAGCTCAGAGGCTGCCAATTTCTCCCGTTTTCCAGGCGCGAGATTCTCCCCCGCAGACCTGCTCTGGCACATCCAGTGTCCTGGAGCGGCAGCTGAGCTGCCTGGTGGGAGCAGGGATGTGGGGGGTGGTTGTGTTTGCCTTAGACTTCCTAGTTGTCCAGGATAAACCCATATGAACAAACAGCAACTGTTCGAGTTCTTCAGCAGCCTCAGTGCTTCAGAAAGTGCTGCCAGCAACTGTAGGATTGAAATGAAATTTGTTTTTTCCTCTCCTGGGCATATTCTCTGTTCCCTTGCAACTGTGCTGGAGAAGAATTCCCCCTCCTGTCTTATGTCCTTTCCCTTTGGCATGACCAGGGTGTTCAGTCCCCAGCTGACCCTCAATGGGCCGGGTCCCTTTTGGATCCTAGGCACTTGCTTCTATTGGAATTATCACCTAAAAGCTCAATTAAAGTTGGAATTTCCCCTACCTAGGGGTTGTTTTCTTTCTTTGGGCTGGGAGTATTTCTTAGGTGGCTTCTTTTTAACAAACAGTTCTGGCTTTAACTATGTTATTATAACACTTGGGGCTTTTTTTTTAATTAATTTCCTTTCAGAGTTGTGCCGTTTGGTTTTTGGTTTTTTTCCCCTAAGTATCATTTAAAAGAAAAAAAAGGAAGTAGAAAAACAAATGAAGAAAAAGTTACTTTTTCCAGTGATATCAGATCAGGTCATTGGTTTCAGGAAGAAATGATGAGACACAGCAAGCACTTATGAAGCTTCCTAGTAATATCACACATCCGTACCTCATAAATTAGGAGTTACACTTACCGGGAATCCAGGAAAACCTCTTGTTCCAGGCTGTCCCTGGGAAGGATGAAACAGAGACAGCAGTTTAGGGAAACTGAAATGAATTTTGATGGACCCTAAGTCCTCTTTACAGAGCCTTTCCTCCAGCCTCTGACCTATTATCCTACAACTCTCTGAAGAGATACCCAATTCCCCTCCAAGGGGAAAGTGTCTTGGGAAAGAGGGGAAATCTCTCATCCCCACTCCAATTTGTACAGGGCCAAGAAAATACTGGATCAGCTCCAGTTTGGAGTGCAGGCAGTTTCCTTGAAGTTTCTACATTAATTAAATGGGTGTCCCTAGCCCATATGTTAGGCTTTTGGAGTATATTCCAGAGGCTGAGCTCATTTTATGGCAAGTCTTACTGCCATAAACCTGAGATGTTTAATGCAGGATGCTGTTCTGTGCAAGACAAGCCTTGCAGGTCACTGGTGTCTAAATACAACCATCCCTCTCCTCCTCCTCCCCTCATCTGAGGGGAGCTCCCAGCTCATTCATTTTCCTCATAAATAGTTCTGGAGATGATTTTTTTTTCTCTTCTGTTTTTTTTTCATCCTCTGAGAGATAAGCAAAAAAGGAGAGTTAGGCTGTGAGATGAGAGGAGCATGAGCACCAAGACTTTTCCCCCCTGCCTCTTCCTGGCTAGTTAGCTATGGCTACCAGTTTGGGATCAGGTACAGCAAACACCGGCTTGGGATGTGTTTGGCAGCTTCTTCATCCCCTGCTTAAAAACATTGAGGAAAAAAAGGAAATGTCCTGGCTGTTAATTTTTCATAGCTCTTCTGTTTTTGGGACCTGTGACATCCCAGGTTACAGTTACCGTAGCTTTGCTGGTACCCAGGAGAGATACCACTTCACTCAAGGATTTTTCAATCTGTTTCCCAAAAAAAGCACAAGCCAGGTCAGGAAGCATATGGCCCATATGGCCCAGGCTTCAGCAGAGCTTAAAGCACACTCATGTGGACAGAAACAGCCGGATGAGGTATATCCTGTGCCACGCTAATCAAGTGACCACTGTGGCATCTTGCCTACCCTGAAAGCCATGCTATGATGCCAAAATGCCCAGCTTCCTTACGTGTTCTCTCATTTTGGGGAAGAAAATGCTTTCTTCAGCAATTTGAGCTACCAAGACTGGACTGTTGGAGTCCCACAGGCGTTCCCGAGGAAAGAGCTGGGCATAAACAGGGTGCGTCTCTGCCTTAACCAGAGTGATCCCATGTGGTGCTGAGGGAAGGGAAGGAGAGGACAGGCCTCCTGGGCTGTGAGGCTGATGTTTGCCACAGTGAAGCAATGACAATCCTTTGGGAGAGACCTCAGGGCTACACTGATCGGGAAAACCTTCACCTTCAGGTAACATCTCCAGCCACCCTCTGTCTGCAGAGAGACCCAGTGAAGGTTTACCCCTGCAGAGGATGGGCCGTTGCAGGGTTTGAGGGATGCCCCCACCACAAAATGCCTCATGTTGCACTGAAGAGTTCTGGTTTTGTACACAATGCTAGCAGGACCTAATCGCATTTACACTGTTTCTTTAGTTCTGCAGAGCTGAACTTGGTCAGCTTTGCTTTGCAAGATACACACAAAACCACCTGGTCCTGTTGGCCACTGACCAGAAGGGAAGATAGGTTATAAATTAAAGGATCTGTCCACCGCTGGCTTCTGAAAAGGCAAGAAGCAAGAAGAGCCTAGCCACAATTCATTAATTTTGGTTCCCTGTTGGACACCTCCCTGACAAGAAGTGCTAAAAAAAGAATTAGGGGAAAAACCTGGAAATGGTGCAATTTGGCTTCCTCTGTAGACTACAGACTGTTGCCTCTTTCTCCTTAGAGGACAGCAGAGTGATTTGCACGGTATCACGCCAAGACAACAGTTCAGCAGCGAGCGATTCCAAGAGACTGTTTTTGTTGGGTGGCTGGTTTTCCTTGTCTCCCTTTTAAAATGTTGATTGTATGAAGTATGCAATCCCGGGAGCTGCCAAATCATGGAGACCGTCTGTTTCTGCCACTATCGGCGCACTGTCCCTCTCTGGCCAGGAGCTCAGCAGCTCTGAGCTCAAGCAAAAACTTTAACCTCCAAACAAAAATCTGGAAAATATTTGTCATCCCACATCTTTCCGAGTGGCCCCTTGGCCAGGGTTTCCGTGTTTGTCTTCAGTGCTCAGCCATCCTTATGACCTATCACCAGCTCCCCAGGAAACTGGATCATCTTCACAGTAGGCTTTGCAGGGGGAAAGTGTGGAGTTGGGCCAGTCCTGGCACATCAGGGCCTTGATTGGTGTAGGCAAAACCCCATTTTAGATACCATTTGCCATCTAATGTTTCTGCTGCTTTAAAGATGCAATGTGTTCTGCACTTTCCCAAACAGCAGCAAAGGCGGCAGCGCCAAAGCAGACAAAAATTGTCCTGCAGCCCAGGCATGTGTCCTTCAAGAAAACAGGGGTGCCTGTCTCCTTTGCAGGACCTACAGAACAGGACTGACGGTTTTTCTCTCTGATTACTATAATTACACTGTTCAGAAGGCTGAGAGCCAGAGCTTGTGAGAAACAACAAAAGCAATACCCTCCAAAATCTGCTGTTTGTGAAGCAGGGTGGTCTTGCTCAGACCTTGGCTTGAGAGACTTGCCAGCCCTTCTTCCGTGCCTGGACACGTGGCCAGGGACCATCTGTTAGGCATAAAACACTTGGGGAGACCCATTTGGGCCCTGGGCTTTGGTTCTGTCGCTTCTCAAACTCCAGCACCCCGGGCAGGTGGGCCTGCAGACCGGCAAAGCTGTTTTTTATTAGAAACACTTGTCATGGCGCTTTTGGAAAGTTAATTGGAAAGCCAGATGTAGCCAAGTGTTCGTGCTGCCTAGGTCTCCCTCACTTGACCTCTGCTGAAACAAAGGTTGCCAGCAGCCCATCCTCTCTGCAGGTCAAGGACAGTGCTCTTCACAGGTTAATCAAAATCGGAAGTGCCCACTGGGAGGGAGAGAATTGAATCTCCAGGTCTTTTTTCATGGAAATCTCTGGTGGAGGCTGTGCAGGGATGGAGTGGAGAGGTCTGGCTGCACCCACACAAAAGCAGAGGCTTGATGGCTGAACCGCAGTGCAAGAAGCATCCAGCATTTAGGGCACGTAAACACTCCAACCCTTCGTCTTGGTATTTTTTTAATGACCCTGTCCTTGCAAAAAGTTTTTTCTGGCTGATTCATTGCACCTTGTAGAGACACTTTTGCTGGAAGAGGTGCAAAATCCTGCCTTTTCTCAGCCAGATAAGGGACCCTCCAGATAGGGGTAACCATGCTGACAAAGAACTTCCCAGATTTTGGGTACTTGACAAAGTACCCATCTTTGTGAGCTCCCCAGTCACCTGCTTAGCTCTGATCCTGCTCTTCAGTAAAATCATGGGGCTTGTTCCCTGCTGATTAAACCAAAGGCTGAAATCAGCCAGGCAAAGGGCAAATTTTATCTGAAAATGATAGCAGCCCTGCTGCATAAAGGAAATGTGCTTCTTCCTTTTAAAAGCGGAATTTGGTTTCCTTGCCAAGGGCAGGCTTCCTCATTTGTCCTGGAATATGAGCTATAATTTCATTATATATAGTATATAATAGCAGTATAAAACCAAGGCTGGCTCAACATGGGAACCACATTATACATGGTTTTGCTCTTTCCAGCTGATGCTGACGCTTAATGCCCCTCCTAAGTCTTTCCTGGTAACCTGCCCATATCCTGCATCAGACAAAAATAGAGAGAAAAGCCACTTACGGGTGGGCCACGGGGCCCAATGATAGACATGCCAGCTTCTCCTGGAGCACCCTGCAGAGAGACAAAGCAGAGGAAAAGGGGTGAGAATAGGGGAAGAAAACACAACGACAACTATATTCCTGTCGAGACTGGGGTAAAATGAGGGTGCCTCAGATGTGAGACCTTCAGGGCCTATGGGGCAGCTGCTGTTCTGGCCTCCCCCAGCTCCTGCCTGACACTTTGGGAGAAAAGATGTCCTTTAGAGCTGCTCAGATGTGCCACAAAATGGAAACTGCACAGCAAGGAGAAGTATAAACACATAAAACACTTTCTGGCAAAACAGAGGTTCTGCCCCATTGCAAGTGTGAAAGATGGCCTGAAACACTTTTTATTTCTTTCCTGCGAGTTCCAGGAGGATTGTGTCCTGCAGAAGAAAGAACAGAAGAGAGGTGTGCTGGGCTCCAGGAAAATGGGAGCTGCGGGCAGCTTATTTAGATGCCTCCAGAAATGCCTCACTTGCGTACTTCTCAAACTCAGTTGAGATGTGGATGAAAACCAAGCAAAGTGCTTGCTGGAAAAGAAAACAGCTGCCTCTCCAAATCCTAGCCACCCACAGTGTGTGATGGGCAGGACATATCACTTTCTTTGGAAAACCCGGTGTATTCCTGAGAAGCAGCTCCAGAAGTGCCCAGGGCTGGGGAGTTTTGGGACGGAGCATCCCATAAACCAAGCAGCCTGCAAGAAAGCAGAGCACTCTGCAAAACAAAGCTGTGGCCTGCCAAGGTCTTAGGGCTCTCGTGGAGGACTTTGGGGAAGCAGGGGCAATTAGGACTGATTTTTTCCCATTATTTGTTTGTATCTATCTGCTGTCCCTTCATGAACACTTTGGCCAGAAACAAAAGCTACCTTGTCAGGTAAATATCCATCCCTTTCCTAATTTCTACACATTGTTATTCCGTTATTCACGAATTCCAAACATCTCCGTTTCCCTGCTCTTAGAGGTGGGAGGTACTCACAGCTCTGGGGAAAACCTACCAACACTGAAATGCCAAACACTTCAAAACAGGGGCCAGCAGTAGGATTGTTTTGTAAACCAGCACTTCTTTGTGGTTACAAATCCCAACTCACTGCATGGCAAACAGTCTGTGAGATGGTGTCCCACAGACTTAAACTACACCATCAGCTTTCCTCAGGAGGAAGAGGTCCCACTGTGTCAGAAATAGGAGCGTGCCATGTCACTTTATTCCTTGCTCCCACCTGCACCAGGGATCAGGCTAACCTGGCAGGTAGAGGAGAGCTGCAGGTTGGTTAGGGCAAGCAGAGCTGCCAGAGGGGGAGAAAGTCAATGGTTAAAATCCAGGAAGCCTCGAGGGAAGCCCTGCACGTGCCCACTGGCTCTTATGCTGTTAGTAAATTGTCATAAACAAGAAACGCAGCATCTTTGGAAGCTGACTGGCCTGGAAGGAATTTGGGAAATATACTTGCACGGAAGATGGGGCAGGCCAGGGGTGTGGAAGCCCAAAGGTGGCTGCAGTGACCATGAGTGTGACGGGGGGGCTTGGGCTGGCCCTAGAAGAGGACAGTTTGGGGGTGCTACAGGCTACAAGGAGCTGACTCACCTTCTCTCCGGACTGCCCTTTCAGTCCCTGGGTCAGTGGCACACGTCACAGAGACATGCAAGAGGGTGCAGGGAAGAGAGAGAGAGAGAGAGAGAGAGAGAGAGAAACACAGGCATCAGCTGCAAAGGCAAAGGCACGCTCTCCCACCCCACAACCTCGGCTACAGGGCTGGGATGAGCAGGGTGGCCTCAGCTCCCGCCCTGGTCCTCTTCCCCATCCTCACCATGGGATGCCCAAGCAGGGAGCAGTTCCAAACTCCAGCACTCAGCCAGGCAGGGGATGGCCCCCTTCACTCAGGGCAGGGTTATTTGGAAGGGGCAGCTGCCCTTAGCAGGCAGGGGTGCGTGTTAGCAAACCCAGGGTTAGCAAGCCCAGCTGGCGCACGAGGTGGCAGCGGGAGACACCCAAACAGGGGGATGCTGAACCAAGAGAGGTTCACAACACCTGTACAGCACGTATGTGGCTTGCAGGGCTCATCACCCTGCTGAGACCAGGGCAGCCCCTCAGGTGTGGGGCTCAGGGAGAGTAGTTTTGCTTGCACTGACACCTGATAAGGGTTATCCTGAAAGCCCCCCTGCCCCGCCAGATCCTGGGGGCTGGAGGAGAATGGGGAAGATAAGGCACACAAAAGAGTTTGACTTACCGGCCGCCCAGGGATTCCCATTGCACCTTTGTCTCCCTGGTAATTAAGGCAAAAATCAGAGGGAATTGGTAACTGGCCAAAAGCAAGGTTATAAAACAGCACAATTGAACTAAGCCACAGGAGTGGCTTCACACTGTGGTGCAGGTGTCCAGGGATTTTGAGAGGGAGAGAGAGAATTAGAGAGAGGAAAGTGTGTTTGCATGTGCCCGAATCTGTCTTTGGAACTTGAGAGCCACCAGTTCATTTCCACATACAACAAACCTGCACGTCTCACAACAGAACTTACATACAGCAATTTAGGCAGCAAAAGGAGGACAGGAGTCTCCAGTCAAACAAAGTACAATCCCTATTTCCAACACTTCATAAAATCCAGGTCCTGGGAACTGGCTTCCTGCAGTAGCCAACTGCCACGTTTTTCTCTTTCTTGACCAAAGTCATCTGGGTGTTAGCTATTTATTTATAGAGTTATCACTTTAAAACACAATTCTCTTAGACTTGAAAATACTGTCCTGTCCAGAAGCAGGAGAAAAATGTGAGAACACAAGCTGACACAGGAAAAAGCACGTCTGGAAGAAGACATATGAGCAGCTGTTTTCAGTGTCCTCTACCCCTTTGAGATACTTCCCAGTGCATTGTCAGCATGTGAGTGATCCTAACAGTGGTTTTGGGAATGACTTCGGGTCAGGTGATGCTGGACAGAGCCTCGTAAACACATGAACGCAGGATCAGTGACAATTTTCTTCACCCACTTACCTACAAGGCAGTTGGCTGCCTCTTACAGCTAAATTGTACTATGTAATTTTAAAAAAATAAAATTACCCCTCTGCATTCCTGGTCACCAAAACTGAAAGCTGTGCAGATCTGGAAGATAGCAGCTCATTTCTAAAGTATCTTGATGATTATGGCTTCAGCAGTCATGCAGCTTTTGCTCTATATTTTGCAAAAACGACGTGATAATAACCCTTCAGTTCTCTTTCCAGCGATGTTTGGGGTTTCCTTATGTAAAACAGAGTGTTCTGCCCCTGGCTGACTGTGTCTGTAGACATAGACCTGGTTTTCTGGTTTCTGCAGCTGGAGACACCAGCCCCACGAGTGCCACCTCTTCATGCCTTCCCCCATGTTCAGTCCCAGCGCGTGTGAACATAATCTGAAATCTCTGGCAGGGGAAGGCACTTAGCTCTGTTTGTTCTTCTGGGTGTACACAAAGGCTGTGCATCCCAAACTCAGACATTATTGCTTGGGATCAAACCATTCCCTGGTGGGCCGCTTCCCTCTGCGGAGCTGGGGGGGCTGTTTGGGTTGGGTGGCATTCCTTTCCACAGAGTGTCTGTTGTGATAAATTGAAGGGCCATGTACGCTTTGCAAAAGCTCCCCTTGCAGATGGATGAAACCCTAAACAGCTGCTTGATTTTAAGCTTTGTTGATGATATATTATGGGAAACTGCTTTTTTCTAGGGTTTTAGGTGGGTTCTCAGTCCTGCTAATATTTGCCTATCTCTGTGTGCTAGCAGCAAGCAAAACTCCTGGTGTCGGCATCTGGCCTTGGGATCACTTTGTGGCTGCTGGAAAACTAGCGCTGAGCTTTCCTCTGCTTTTAGTCCCTTAAATGCTGCTTTCCTCCAGAGCTGAGCCCAGGCTGATTTCCCTCATGGTTTTTGAGGTAAAAGCTGAATTTGCTTCTTCTGTCTCTGCTGTGGCTGGTGCCCGAGCAGGAAGAGCCCAAGGTCGGGGCTGAGTTGTGTCAGGTCTCCCGTGAGTACCTGGAGTGGTACATGACGGCACCGTGTCTGGTATGTGACTGTGCAGAGTTACAGCCCTCCAAGCAATAACAGCGAAGGGAGAGCTCCCGGTAGGACGGCAAATAAATGCCAGATGTTTATAACGAAAGGTTGTCTGTGACAGGGAGCCAGGAAAGAGCACTTGGGGGTGGATGATACCATGTAGGTTGGTTACAAAGTCATGAAAAGCTGCCTGAAGCTCCCACAGGAGAGTTAAAAGAGCATGAAAGGCGATCAGCAGCCTCTGTCCTGAGTCAGGGGAGAGCCAGCAGCACAGTTTACATTTCCCTCACTGGGAAACTGCCTGTTTGTCGCTCGTGCAGTCTCCAGGTGAGCCGCAGCCTGGGGAGCAGGGAACTATCACCAGGAAATCATGCAGCTGTAATTCCAAAACCCACGCTCTTTCCTCAGTCATGACTAACTCAGATGCAGATACTGTTATTACGGATTTTTGCATTTGTCCCAAGGTGAGTTAGGCCTTCTTCTAAATCCTGCTGCAACTAGCAAGTCCTATCAGCGAGAACACTGTACACCGTGCCTCTTCAGCCAGACCCTCAAAGACATCTTCAAAAGTAGTGTTTCCCACATATAGGATGGATCACGAGTGTGGACACACAGTCCTGAGAATTTTTCTCTCTTTCACGAATCATGTAGGAAACAAAGATAAACTGGAATATTTTTACTCTTTCTAATCTTATATTTTGCTAACTGAAGCTGTAAGGCTTCAGCCAATCACCCTGGGGGGTGGTTAACCACTGTTCAATCATTATTGACCTCTTGATCTCTATAAAAGATGAAATCAAAACAATAAAACTCTCTTCTGCTTCTGCTCTTGACACCTGTGGTTCTTCTTGCTCCTCACTGCCGCAACAGCGACACACGAGGATTATGTTATCCTTTAAGTTTGGACCTACAAAGCTCCTGTTGGTCCCTGCTCTGTATGAGCCATGTCCTGTTTGCAATATTCCATTCCATGTCACGTTTTTTATGCATGTCTACCTTCTACCACCTTATGAATGCTGGCAGCCCTCCTGATCAAAGTACTGCCAGACAGAAAGAAGGAGGAGATGAAACAAAAGAATGAAGTATTTACCAAGAGCTATGGCCTTTCTGTGAGGCCCTGGAACAAAATACACCCAAACAGCAAAAGCTAGCCTCAAACTCTGAAGGGAGGGCTTGATAAAGTGATGGAACCACATGGAAGAATTTAGGAAACAGAATAGTTAAAATACTCCCCACAGCTCCTTGACCATCAGCTCTGATTGCTCGGGTTTCCTAATCTCCTGCTTGTGAAGTTTTCTCTCCTTTTGGCACGACTCTACCCACAGCTCTCCGCACGGGCTCTGAAGGTATCTGCAAGTCCACGGAGAACAGGCTAATTACAGAGCTTTGACTTTCTTCCTTAGTTTCCATCTGCTAAATATTATTTTTTCATGTATGGAATTGCTGCAGTTGCCACAGAAATGTTGCATGATCAGAAATGGGAGAGAAAATGTCCGTGAGAGGATCTTTTGCTTCGGATGTGGTCCAGACGGCAAAAGGACTATTGCACGATTTCATCATTTCCTTCCTGCCTTTGCCCCTTTTTGTCCCAATCTCATCAAATACCTTACATGACTGCGGGCTGCCCTTGCCTTCACCAAAGCCTTGGCTGACTTCAGGAACAAGGATGGGAGTATTGGTTGGGCAAGAGAAGAGCATGAAGATCCCTTTTGCTGCTGTGGTGCTGCTTATCCATTTCCCTGGCTTTTGTCCTTGTTGTCCCAGACTGCAAGCAGGGCTCAGTGCATTTCTAACGAGTATTTCTGCCCATCTCCACACTCAAGTCAACACCAGCACTGGGAGCTAAGCCTTGTCACACATTGTGTTGTTTTTTTGCAAGCTGAGAAACAAAAATGGGAGAGATGTGGGGTGGTCATTGCTTTGGAGTCGCCATCCAGAACAATGTGTCTGACAATCAGCCAGGCAGGAGCCCAGGTTGTTGCTCATAAAACCATTTCCATTTCAATCACAAGAAATATGGAGGGGTGAGGGAATATCTCCTACGGTGACATGTAGGACTCACTCGGCTCTTCAGAGGTGAACTCCTGCTCACAGTGACTGAGCCGATCTCACTCGCCAGATGATCAGAAACCCAAGAGGTCCTGAATGAGATGAGGGTCCTACCAGTCCAAGACAAATTCCGCTTTGGCTAACAATACTCAGTCTGCCCAACTTCCTCCTGTTATTTCCATTGGCTGTAGCATTCCTTGCAGCCTGTCCTAGAAGTCTGCTGCACAGACAGGTTCAGGGGTCGCAATAAGCCGGGATATGGTAGCATATAATGTCAGCACTTCTCTGGTGGTCCCGTGTGCTTCTGCCAGGCTTCAATCTCTCATTACAATATTAGGTTTCTAACCCTTATTGCTGCAGAGGAAGCCTGGAGCGTGCGTCTTCCTCACCCCACAAAGGCACTGACTGCTCTCTGGAAGACGTCTGTGTTGATCTATTGATCTCTCTCTAATTTTCCACAGCAATAACAGAAATGACAACACCACTACCAATTCTGTGCCCACCTCCTCCCTTTAGTGCCAAAATATGGGCTGCCCAGGCTGAAGTGCCAGGGACAGCCATGGAGGGCTCCACTTGCAGCCGCCTGCAGAGAAGTGCTCTCCTCCCAAAAAGCCACA
Source organism: Pomatostomus ruficeps (assembly GCA_013400735.1). Taxonomy (NCBI): domain Eukaryota; kingdom Metazoa; phylum Chordata; class Aves; order Passeriformes; family Timaliidae; genus Pomatostomus; species Pomatostomus ruficeps. Next base: position 42,327 of record VYZT01060129.1, on the reverse strand, counting down.
GCTAATGCTGAAATACATCCACTTCAGCGGCCAGCCCTGAGAGCCCCTGGGATAAGCTATCGCTGAAGTTTTGCGTGGATCAGGGGTTCCAGCTGTGAAATGCTTTCAGACCTTTTGGCCTAGAAGGTGCAACTTTTTGGAAGATTGTTGTCATTAAATAGGTCTGTGCTCGTATATCTGTGGGAGTTCAGTCTATAGCATTTCAGCCTGATGAAAGGGGAAAGAAAATAGGTTGTGCAGCAACTACTACACAGAACGTCATCTGCAAACTGTTTAAGACATTTTTGCGTGAACAGACAAAAGATGACTACCGTATGTTTAACTTCTCATGTTCCTTCACAGAAACCCTGAATAGCCCCTCTATTGTACACGAATATAAACCATTTCCTCTGGAAGGACCGTGCCAGAGACAATGCAGCGTTTCTTTATAATCCTGAGAGCTTTCGATGCATGGCTTCAGCCCTTGCATTGCTTCTTCTGGTTCACTGTGGGTCTCGTAATAGCTGCATGAAAATTTCTGCAATAACCTAGCTATTTTCCTGAAGCCTAAATTGTCTGCGCTGAGGTTTTACATTAGCTAACATTTGAAAAGGAAGCTGTCAACACAATTTTTCCTCTGAAATTGATAGTTGCACAGTTACACTTGAAGGCCCAGCAGTTCAGCCAGCCCGGGTGAGTAGCAGGGAACAAGTCCCTCCAGCTCAGCTTCTGCCATGTGTTTGTGATCTGTCTTTCCCTTTTTTGCAAGCACATCTCATTCAGCATGTGGCATCCCATGCATGTGAAGCGCATACAGCCAGTTCCCCCAGAGGGTGTGGGGCCAGCTGGTAACACACAGATCTCTGCACCACGTGAATTTGCCATGTCCCAGTCCCTGCCCTCCCTCCATCTCCCCCTCACAGGCTGAGTTGCAGCCGAGAGCAATCCCACCCCAACCCAGTGCTGAGCTCCCACAGTACTTGCTGTTTGGGATATCCCAGGCTGCCAGGACTGCAAAGGTGGCTACCCCACGCCAGACACTACAGACAGGAGGCTGTGAGTTCATGCCCCACAGACTCTGTGTCAACAGCTTCCAAAACTGTAGAGGTTTGGTACTTACAGGCGGACCTGAAAGAAAGAAAAAAAAAAAACAATAATTAATTTTTTTATTCAATAAATCCTAACAAGAAGAGCTAGAAAGAAACATTGCACCATCTTTTGGGCTTAATCCTCAGGCTGATGCACTTTCACCAGTTCCCTCCTTGTTAATTAAGGTATTAGAGTTGCTAATAACCACCGTGAGTGCAGGGCAGCCTCTGACAGCCCTGTCAGGGCCCTGTGTTGGGAAGGCCATGCAAGTCAGGCTCTCGACACTGTGACACTCCATTTTGGTCCTTCGGCACACATGAGAGAGGGGGACTTGTTACTTATATGATTCCCCCTCATATCCTGCCCACCCCTAGGGGCTGAGAAAGTTGAATTTGAGTAGGCAAGAGCCCCTTTGCTGCTAAAATTCCTACCCGTTTCCCACCAGTATCAGTGATTGTGCAAAGGTGTGAAATGGTTAAAGAGGAAACTACAGCTATTAAAGACATCACATACCTTTTTTTCTTTAATACAAGCAAATTTTCCTTTTTTCTTCTGCCTCTGAACCCATAGAATCCAATTTGCCCTCTTGGAAGAAATTCCCTCAAATCCTTAGGGTTTCATTTTATTTTGGAAATCTTTTTTGGAACCTGCCAGTGTGGAGCACTGCATCACCCTCATAGAGAATGGTTGTACAATATATATCAGGGCTTAAACAGCATATTTCTTTCATCAGTTCTCAGAAAATTCCTCAAAATCCTGACAGATATTGTGTGTGTGGAAAGAAACCCCTGGACTCACTATTTTGTGGTTTCCTCTCTGTGGGAGAAGCAAGACACACCATACAACTGTCAGGGGTTTCTACGTTTTCCATACTTTATAGACAATCTGTTTTCTTTTTTTTTTTCCCCTTCACACAGAGTGCCAAGAAGTAGGGCTAAGCAGTATAACAGGCGAGCTGACAGATAACAGGCAGCAGCCTCCTCTTTGCACGGGAGGCGGATGTCACGGTGAGCACCTGCGGAATACGTCGTCATCCTGAAAATGCCCCTGGCTGAGAGTCCACAAAAGAAACTGGAGACTCTGGATGAACAAACGTTTTCCACATTGGAAATCTCTCACTTAGCAGGACTCTTTCACACCAGGTTTGGTGACCTAAAATTGCCCTGTCAAATGCCACTGTTAGACACAGCTTTCATTGTAGTTGATCAGAAGAGGTTACCTCTAGAGAGTAACTTTTGGTTAAAATACAAAAAATAGCAACCACCTTCATGATGGCTGACAGAGCTAAAGTAAACACTCACAGCTGAAAGGCTCAACAACTCAAAACAACTCCAATCAAATTTAGGACGGGAGCTCAGGGGCGACCCAGATTTGGTTGGCCTGGCAATCGCCCACCACTGGTGTTGATGCTGAGGTCACTGTCCTACTTGGTACATCAAGCCTAAACAACAAAAGGGCTTCTGATCAGAGAGTTCATTTAGGAGGGCAAGGTCAGACTCAGATGCAGGAATCCTAATTTATGCCAGACTGGGAGAAAAGAAAGAAAAAAAAGGCGAGTTTTCTGCGTCTGGCTTGGATGACAATAAAGTTCTGTGAGAGCACTGTTTTGGAGAGATTTTGTTTCAGACTGAGTGCCCTGTCACAAGGTCAATGTTTATAGCTTGCCAATACACTGACTTTATTTCCATTAGCAACACTACAGACCCTTAATAACCCGCCTACCTGTCTGCATGGACTTGGGGTACTCACAGATTGCGTGAACTGAACTGTTGAGCTAATATTAAAAGAAAAACTTAAGGACATGCAAACCCTGAGCCGTCCCAAACATGACCAGCCAGCAGCACATCTTGTAATGGTATTGCCATACCACTGAGAGCAAACATAAGCTCTTGTTTGCTCCAAAAGCTCCGTCCACAGAGCGGAGTAAATCAGCAATGCCGGCAGCTCTGGGCCACACACCCCACACAGATCAAAGGCGGGAGGAATACTGGAGGCCCATCTCTGTTATGTGCCCCCTATAAAATTAATGGTTATGTGAAGGGGACTGCAGAGTCTTGTGTAAACACCCATCAGCGAGCTGCAGGGACAGAGGCTTGCCCGCAATAAGTCAGTCGGTGGAGACCATCCAGGGACTGGACCATGCCGGGCTTCAAACGCCGGCATCGTCCGTGTGACCCAGGAGAAAGAGAAGCCCTCAGACAGAGTCACTTCCAAAAGCAACATCATCTTGCATGGGCTGGAGGAGGAGGAGGAGGAGGAAAGATGTCCTAAAGACAGCAGGGAGGGAGGAGGTGCTTCTTGGATAAGCTGTTGCAAAGCATACCAGATTTTAAAAGCAAAGCTTCAGCAAAATGCTTCGGTCGTATTTTGTCACAGTGATATATGACAAGGTGGAGCAGAGGTTCTAAAGTGGCTCAGTCCTTAACAAGAGTAGTAAATTAATGCACATCAGAGGAAAGAGCAGGTAAAGGAGGACAGAGATCCTTGCGCCTCTACTCTCAACTACTCCAACCATTGGCAGTGCAGTGGGCTCGGCCCTGGCCAAAGCTCTGGCACAGCTGCTCTGGCCTGGACAGGGATGCCGAGAACCCTGTAAGCCAAGGGAACAAACCCACAAGCTGCATGGGACCCTTTACACAAACCACCTGAACTGCAACAGAGTCACCACACCACCACGGCATGTAGTCCCCACGTCACCTGTCTCTTGCAGGCCCAGCCAGTTTGGGGCAACCATGTGGAATTAGGCCTGCTAACCCCACCATGGGCCAGGTCTTGGTGATGAACTCCAAAGAGCTCCACAAACAACCAGGAGCCAACAATCTTAACAGCAACAACTACAAATCCCACTGGGGTGGGGGTTCCTCCTCTCCTTACAGCAGGCTCTTTTAGGGAGACAGAGGTGGTGCTGCATAGGAAATGAGCTAGATCCCTTTTCCATAGAAACAGTCAACAGAGAAAGGACGAGTCAACAGAGCAGTGATAAAAGCTACCATGAACATTTCCAAGCCCATTCCATAGCTAAGCCCAGCCAGCAGACAGACCCAGAGCTTCCAGATCACCAAATACCTCAGCCTTGCACGGACAGAGAACCCACACTTGTAATTAGCACCTCCAGATCCTGTGTATTTGAACCTGATCTTGCTGGGACCGGAGCGATGCCGGTGCTGGCATGTGGGCTGCAGCACGACCGTCTGCCCACGACGGGCTGCTCAGGAAGCATCTCTCCGTGCCGGCGCCTCGCTGGAAGGCACTGGAGGGCTGTAAGTGACTGCAAGCGCTGTTTATCCAGCTGTGAGGCTTGTGGAGCAGCGGGGGACGGAGGAGGGGATGGAGAAAACGTGTCAGGAGTGGACGAGTGGGAGGAAGCAGTGGTCTCCTGCAAAGAGGAGACCTCCAGAGTACCTTTGAAACTGAACATTGGAAAAACAAAGAATTCTTGTAGGGGTACCCAAGGTCCCTCCAAACATATGGCCTCTGGAAATTAGCACCATCTGCACTGTCCCTTCTCAGCTGCTCTGGTTTTTAAGCAGACAGAAAATTTCCTTAAAGAAGCTCTGCCTTTCCGTAGCCGAAGTTGGCAAATGAGCAGCCACCTAAGGGTGGGTCCACCTTACTGCACATACAGAAGGAGCACACCTGTGATGAACAGCAAGGCCATGACTCAAGAGTGCTCCGCTCACTTGACCTTCCCCATGGCCTCTTCAACCAGTGACTGACTACAACAGAACCGCAATGATTCCTTTTCTCTCACCCACTCAGAGAGATAAAATCCTCCACACTGTAGCCTCTGGCCTCAGAAAAGGAGACTTAGTTTTGCAAGTCGGTCAAATTTATCCTAATCTGAAAAGTCCCATGTTCCAGACTATCAGATGTTAAAAGCTGGGTGTAGAGAAACAGGTTTGGTGAGAGGCCTTCTGTTAATGACAGAGATATTCTCCAGCTTGAGACAGCAATGCTCTCTGAACCGAGAGGATCATTGAAATGATCCCATCCACTTACGGGCATTTCCTGAAGTCTGGAAAAGTGTCTGGAAAAGTGTCCATTCTCAAAAGGTTCCCAAATGCTGTTGCTTATTTTTTTTCCCTCAAATTTCTTGGATTCAAGCAGTACTGTGTCTGCAATGTGGGTATCTTCCAGCCTGCTCCAAAAGCTCACATACAAGGGGTTTTTTTTCCTCTTGCATAGCATACACAAGACAAGGAGGACAGAGAGGGAACACGAAGACATTATTGTTGCTTACTTGGGTCATCCTCACTACACACTCCGGCAGCAGGGAAGATGTAAACATGTAATCCATCCCTGTGAGGAAATCCAGCCATTTCACAGACCCAGAAGCCAGCCTTAGGGAGTTAGAGAGATACAGTTACTTCCTGACATTCAGGGCTATGTTAATTGATAACAAGATAGCTGTGGCCAGGCAATTAGTTATGAAATGCTGATTGAAATGTCAGCAGCCTGAGCATGACCTTACCCAGGGTGGCATAGAACCCCTAATTCATGGCTCCTCCATGGGCATTCAGGGCAGACTGACCTCATTTTGGAGCAGGCAGACCCCAGCTGGGTCCATGGAGCACAAACAATGAGTTTGGCCTGTTTTAAACATCGGCCATGCTGGAGTTTTCCCACAACAGGTCCGGAGTACTCAGACTTCTAGAGCCATCTTCCCTACCTCCATCAGGGGAGAAATGATACAAGGGGAGGCAGAAGGAGCATTAACTCAGAGAACTTGAAATGAAAAGGCAAAAATGCCATGTGCCTTGCTATAATTCAGTGTTATTAGCTGTAGATTAAATTAGAGAAAAAAAAAATCTTGAAAATACTAAGAAAAATTTTGAACAACACTGAATACGCAAAGCACAACCTCCCAAAATTTTGCTTCAGGTTTTGTCAGCAGTGGCAGACAAACTGAGTGGATAACTCACTCCTGAGAGCAGAAGGCCTTTGCAAAAGGCCAGGCCCCTCCATCCCCAAAACATTCCCTTCTCAGCTACGCCCTTGCAGAGTGGCAAGAGGTTCTTCAAAGGATTGCAGAAATATTGGACAGTGAAAAGACCATCAGGATTTCACTGCCAAAAAATCTGACCAACGCTAAGCTGAGGCACCAGGTTATGCCAGTCATTCCAGCTCGCCCCCAAAATCAAACCCATGACATCACTGAGACTCGGCAGTTAATAGCAGCAGCTGTTGAGGATAAAAGTCACTGCTCAGGCACTCTGAGCGCCCCAGCACACCACCACAACCAGCCCAAGCCAAGCAGAAGGCCACAAGCACAGCACCGAAAAAAGTCCAAAGGATGCTATGATCAAAGTAGACACCAAGGTGAACCCTCACAGAAAAATGAACATGATTAAGCATTAGTCTCAAAAATCAAAGAGGGGTCTGATAGTGGAGTTTAATCACAGATCCCAAGTGTATCTCTAAACATCTCTGCTTGTTTCAAAAAAAAAATCTATAAGGACAACAGGAGCCAGTCAGCCTCCAGAGCCAGAAGAATCCAGTAAGGGTAAGTGGGGCCTTTGGCATAACCACAGCCAGCCTGTTCGGCACACTAAAGTGCTCAAAGACAAGGGCTCAACAACAGACAAGCAGAAATATTCTTACAACCACTTGGGAGAGCCCCTTGCAAAAACGAAGGGCAGGAAAGGGTCAAGAGCAGATGGCCCACACAGTGCTGGCTGCACCCAGGACAAACAGAGCACCTCCAGCACTGCCAGGGGAGAGACGGTGGCATGGCCAACGCTGGGCAGCACAATGCTCATTTTGGGCAGGCATCCAGGGGTCAGCAAGCTCTTCCCCAGCAGCAAACAATCACATTTGTCCCTGCCATGCTGAAGCACTTAGCACCACAGAAAGCAGAGAAATCCAGGCTGGGAAGGACTCCTGGGGTCAGCTCACCCGGTGGGTTTTCATGCTTGAAGGCCCCCCAAGGTTTTCCAGTAGTGGTGTGGACCCCTGGATGGTAAATTGAAACCTTATGGTGGCAGGCTCATTCGACTCCACCACCTTCTGCCAAAGAGCCAGTGTGCCCCCAGGCTCCAGCAAACCACCGGCCCAAAACCGCTGCTCTTGACTATCCCCCTTTCTCTTCCCCTTCTGCCTCCCCTGAGCAAACCAAACAGAGATTAAAGGATTCCTGTGAAATGAGAGTGACACGAAACTGAGGAGGGAACATCTTCAAAGCAACCAAAGGAATAAAAAGTCTGCACCTAGCCCGTTTGGGCAAATATTTCTCTAACCTGTTGCTGTCCTCTGGGGATACATGCTTCCCTAGTGATCCAGGCCAGGCAATACCCAAGCCCTGATTCATAAGGCCGTATTTATTATCTTTCTTAGAAACTACCCAAAATTTCCAGTGTTGTTCTTTAAGTCAGTCAATGACCTCTGATGCACAGCAAATTCAAAAAAGATATTTTTTTTATTTCTCTCCTTTTTGCGGTTACCTCGTGTATTGGATGTCTGCTGTCCTGTTCCTCAGTCTTCTCTTGTCTTTAGACTAAACAAAACCTAATTCTTTCAGTCTCTCCGCAGAGGCCATGTTTTCTGGACCTCTGGTTGTTCTCATTGCTCCCCCTCAGCGGCCTTTTTGCCTCTTGAAATGTAATTCTCAAACAGCAACCTCCTCTCCAGCTCACTGCATGAGTCAATGGCAGACAACTTGGTGAAGGCAGAAGACATGGTGTCTATTTATCTTATCCACAGGGTCTTACTCACAGAGGGAAAATGAGCTCCTCCCTGTCACCACCTCTGCCTTGCCTTATGTTCTGGCGTGTCACTTGTTCTCCATGAGCCCTCAGAGGCTCAGAGATTTCTTTAAGGATCTGATGTCCTCACTGTCTGGTGTGACTGGCACTCACGCTCCAGTGAGGAGGAAGGTCTCCTCCTCACTCACAAGGAACAAATTCAGCCTTTTCTTGGTGTTCTTGACAGTCCCACCTCATCCCAGGCTCTCAGACTTTCATCTTGCACACCCATTCATTTTATATCCTTCCAGCTTTACTCTCCTATTGTCTTGAATTTCAGCTTGCTAAGGATTTTATTATTTTCTTTAGCTGATCTCTTCCTGTAGCTCCTTTGCACTGGGACAACTTCAACTCGCATCTTCAACAGATCCCCTGTCAGGCTGCTGAGTTTCCTCAACTTCTTCCCCAGTTCCTGCTCTCCAGGGGCACCACCCCACCCATTCTCCAGTTCCTTCTCTGTTTTTGAAATTCACCTCAAACACCTGGACATTTCCAGAAGAACCTCACAACTCTTAGTCTGAAGACGCGCGTGTCAATTCAATAAGCTACCGCTCCAACAAACCCTACCCTTTGGCAGATGTTTGACAATCTCTCTGGAACTCCCGCCCTACATCCCCTAACACATCCTTTTCCATGCCAGGAATAAGAAGCTGGCATCTGAAGGCTCTGAAGAGATCCAAACTGGTTTGAAAATTGCAGCTGGTTGTTCAAGAGGAGTCTCTCATTTCTGCACCGAGGAGCTGGCCACTTCTTCAGCACTCGGCCAGGCCCTGCACAAGGCCTATTCCTCAGAGAGCTTCAGAATTAGGAAGGAACCACAGGGAAAAAACAGCCAAAATAAATCATGGCTGGGTAAAGCAAAACCCAAAATCCATGGCATTTTTACTTCCTGCTGAAAATCTCTCTTGTAATGTGGTTGTCTGGGAAAAGTAGAAAGTTGGACCTTACTATAGCTAATAATTATTTGAATAAATTCTCTGATCATGCACTTCACATGCAAACAGCACACTTTATTCACATGGCAAATTGCATAACTCATTTTAATCCTATATAATTTTTGCAATTAGCAGTTGATTTTAATAACTAGCGCACTGTTACTTTTTTCTCCCTTCTAATTCTTGTTATTCTTCTCTTTTCCATCTGCTAACTCTTTTCTTCTTCCTTCCTCCTTTCAAAATACTTTGCAACTTTTATAACAGCAAATTCTGTCACCTACCCAGGAACGAACAAAAGACCATTGTGTTCAATTTATATTTTAATAGACTCCTTCCTCAAATACCTCACGGACTGCCAGTACTGTCTTCCAGACCCTCTCACACCCTTTTGAGTTATGAAAATGTTTGGGAGGGCCTTTCCTTTAGCCCAGACATTTTTCCACCCCAGATGATTGATAGCTCCCAGTTACCACTAATTATCCTATCAGCAGTTGGACATGAGCCTAGCCACAGTGCTCTTCCTCCAGAGGCCGGCAATGCATCCCCGTCGCTCGTTATCCTCTCCTTCAAGGATGGAACAAACTGACTAATTAGAGACACCATAAATTCTTCCTTCAGGCTCTTCCTGATGCGTCGCCTTGTTTCCAAACAGAGCATGTGGAGGAGAGTGGGGCTGATGCTAGTGCTTTCAAAAGGAAAAATGCGATGGGGTTTATGAGCCTAAGTGGGTTTGCTCAGCATGTTTTATGGAGCAGAAGAGGAGAGCATTCATTCAGCCAAATCTAGCTGATGCTTTTTAGTACATCTCAAGCTGGAGAGGTTGGCTTAGCTTGGCTACCCCCATGCCCAGTGGGAGCCAGGCTGGGGCAGCACACACATATGGAGACAACCTGTGTTGGCTTACAGGGATAAAGGACTCACGGCTTCCCTCACCTAGAACGAACCAAGCGTGCAGATCCCTTCCCTGCTGCCTCCAGTGCCAACACCAGATGCACAGCACACACTATGGAGAGAGCCATCGAACTGGAAAGGCAAAGAAGTAACCCCAACCAACTGCTGCCTCCCGCTGAGCATGGTCTGGAAGGCACCTGTGTTCTCTCATCTTCTCAACATGGCAAATTTGACTCTGTAAGTTTGCTAAATTCTGTCAGGACCTCCATCTCATTTGAGAGGGCAAAATTTTTTCTTATTTAGGCATACAAGTGGTTATTTTCTAAGGTAGTGAGAGATCCCATTGTAATCTCAGAAATAAAAAAGAGCACAATGAAAATGGAAAAGAAATACTTTCCCTTCTCCCCAGAACAGAGAAAAAATAACTTGGAGGAAAACCAAGCAAGTTTAGACATCAGTTACTCTGAAGCTCTTCCTCCCAGACAAAAGGAAAGGCCCTGAGGGCACGAGGGGAAAAGGGCATTATATTTATTATATTTAGAGAGAAGTTTCTCCAAAGTACATGGGGTGTGTGATACACCTGGTAAAAAAAGGTTGAGGCTCCTCATGCACTGTTAAAGAGGCAAGTTCCATCAAAACAGGAAACCCTCACTGTTCTAGAAAAGATGAGAGCAAAGAAGAGGAATGAGAACCAAGGTCTGTAACAGTCGGCTGCATGGGAAAGGCACGTAGAAAAACCCATGTGGAGGAGGGGGGAATGGCTGAATGCATGCCAAACCATCTGGGGCTGGGGACAGCGCATGCCCTACATGAGCCCTCGAGCCAAGAGTCACATGTTTGTAGCTTCCCTTCCTAAAGGGCCTGAGAGCCACTTCCCATCACTGTCCCAAGAAACTCCAGGACCCTGCCTGTTAAGACACAGTTTAGTGCAATAGCAGAGCATGGGGATCTATCCAGGGTGGCTTTGGAACTCAGAAACATTCACAATCACACCTGATAACCCCCACCTCCACCTGACTCTCCAGAAAATAAGCATTTTCTACAGGCACTCAGGTCATCCATAAGCAAGAGATCACAACATACAAGAATTGGCAATAAACTAAAAAAGCACAAGGCTATACCTTGCAGAAAAAAACCACCTTTCTTGCCCCCTCTCCTCTCCCTCTGTTTTTCAGTCTGCATTAAATCACATTGCACAGGGGATGGCAAAGAGCCTCACAACACCACAGCTTCTCCCTGGGTTTCACAGGGGTCAGAGCCAGGTACACTACTCCCTGTTGAGCAGAGTGCTGACACTTGGCTCCCTCACTGTGGCCAGGGCAGTGCCACAGACCCATAAACTCTGTGGGTGTTTCTGGGGTTTCAACCCCTCTTTCATGTGTGTGGCACTTGCCTATAGTAGGGTCTAAGGGAAAGTTAATCTGTAGGCAAGGACTGCCGTTTTCAAACACATTACTCCCTCTTTGCTGCCAAAATCACTCTAATAAGGAGCTAATATTTTAAAACTAAACAAAAAAAGGATTAAAAAAATCCTAGCCCATTGTGTTCTTCAGCTCAGTTAGGGACGAGGCCAACACACAACTCCCAGCAGCTGCTGTTGCCTCCAGCAACATCTCCTCCCTTGGACAGCAGCGGCAGATGACAGAGGAGAAGGACAAGAAAAGAGCAGCCACCAGCATCTGGCTGCATCCACCCAGTGCCACATTCCAGTACCAGGTTCAGCCTCTGGAAGACCCCTTCCAAAAGGCAAAGCAGCCCCATGGTCCTCTACCTGCTGCTGGCTGAGCCGCCCAGCAAGGGTAGCCTGGCGTGGATGGGATAGCTGGGTGGTCCCCAGCGAGGCGCACGCACTGCCCGGAGCAACACCAAATCATAATAAACAAGTCCCTCGCACAAAGCTCTGTCAGTTCAGATTCCAGTTCAGCTGATATAATCTTCATCTTCTCTTTGAAAGAAAGGAAAAAAAGAAAAGCAGAAAGAAAAAAACCAGACATCGTAAGGGAGAGCAGTGAGGCAAGCGATGGACTGATACTGCCCGTGTGTGTCTCAGCCCCCCATGTGCTGTTAATCAGCTGCCCCCCCCCCCATGGGAATATGCTGATTTAATTACTGCCTGCTTGCACAGCCCATCTGCGATGCTGCTCGCCCAAGACATCGCATGAGGAAGAAACAGACACTGAGTCTCAGCAGCCAGGCTAGAACAGGGCATGCAAGCAGAACAGGAATCATCCCAGCCCTGGCTGGGAGAGTGAGCAGGTGAATTGGTCCAGGGAGCCCATGCAAGCGGGCTGCCTCCCAGTCCCTCATGTGCAAGAGGCAGGTAGCATCAAAGGGCACATCACTGCCCGACCAGAGCCTTGGGCACTGCAGGGGAGGGTGGATGCATCAGGAAGTCACCTTTCTTCTATCTGAAACACAACCTTATTTTGGGGGGAAAACCAAAGACACATAGTGGGCAACGAGGGGGCTTCCAGACTGGAAATGGGAGAAATAGTCAGATGCAATGAAGGGGAGATGCCTGGTTAGCAGGTGTCATGTCACAGCCCACTCCTCTCACTAGGTGCATGGCACAGACCCTACATGTGAGCACATCTCTCCGACCCCTCTGATTGTCATGCTGCTGGCATTCTGCCGTGTTAATCGGGGATGTTTGAGCATCACTCTAATGCAAACAAGTATTTTCCAGGGCTTCTGTTTCACAGTGCATTCATAATGTCAGAGAGGCAGTGCACAGAGGGACACAGCCCTGGTACAGCTCCTGGAAGGCGAGAGCTACAACCAGTGCATCCACCCTCAAAGTGACCCATCGGACAGTCACTTAGAAGGGGCTTCAGCACAAGATGCGGGTTGTTGCTCTCCCACCTGGGGGACAGCCCGGAGGTTTAATAATTAGTGGCCGTACGCTCGCCTGCAAAGGCTGGTGCAAAAAGCGTCGCTGCGTCTTTAACAGCTGCCAGCGATGGGAAACTCATTGAGTGTGTGTTCGGAGGGGAAGAAGGTTAAGATGATTAACTGGTGCTAACAAGTTTAGGATGTGGAAGAAGTATTTTCTTGGACGTCCATCAAAGAGAGGATTGAATGTTCCCCGGCAGAGGGGGGGCGGTATGTGTTTAACAGATGAGGTTTCTGCCTCCTGAGGCCCGCCCATCACCGCATGATGCAACCTCTCCCTTTTAAAGGCTGCCTCTGTCCCTGTACCATCGGCGTACCTGCGGCCCCAGGCTGGCACACGGGCTGAAAGGCGATCCGGGGGAAGGAAAGCCGCCCCTCCCCTCTTCCTGTTGATCTGCGTCCTGGGACACCCTGAGGCACCGCCGGATCAGCCTGGTCCTTGCTCCCCACAGGGCAAAGGTGTGGGCGGATGCCCGAAAAAGCCAAGAGGGAATCGGGTATCACCACGCCGAAAGCAGAAACGTTGGAGAGGACGGCTCCTCATGAGCCTCCGCATCCCACTGTAAAACCCCTTTCCGCCCCACAACAGGGACACCAAACAGAGCCATCCTGGTCAGGCCAGCAACCCACTTTTTACCTCCCCACTGCCCTCAAGTGCATGGCAGCATCCAACACTGGCACCAAAGCCAAGTCCCCTTGCAAACAGCTTCGGAGTGAGCTACTTGGCGCCTGCAGCATCTTTGGCCCATCCCGGGTATTTTCGGTGCTCTTCGGCGGCTGGCGGGCGCCCACGCTTTGCGCAAGGGGTTCGGCCGCCACCGGGCGCCGTGCCCCGCCATGGAGCCTGGCGGCCGGTACAACTTGCCCTCATTCCTCCAGCCGCTGCAGCGCTGCCAGGATGGGCAGCACACGCGAGACCCACGTCGCGGGGCCCGGACGTGCGTCAGCGGCTGACGCAAACCAGCCCGGCCATGTGCACAGAGCCCAGGCCTGGGAAAAATCCTCCACCCCGGTAGCACGCTCATGCTGAATCAAAGCCGTCGCCGTACAGTAGCAGTGCAATGTGCTCTTCGGGTTTCCTCAGCCAGCTGGGATGTTTTTGCCTTGCTTTGTCAAGGCACTGATTTATGCCCATATGTACCATATACATTGTAAGCACAGGCACGCAATGGTGTAAACACTTCTACCAAACATCTGTACACAAACCCGTCAAATATGCAGAAGCTCCCTGCTGCAGCCCTCAACATGTGCCCCAGCTGCCCCACAGGCAACCTGTCAGGCCCCAGTCCACATGCGGGGTGCCATGTGCCACTGGATTTGTTATTTGGACATGGACAATAAAGGTCACATCAGGACCATTGCCTGATAAAAATCAGCACAGCTACAAAGCTTTTCTCCTGCCTCAATCTGTGCTTTGGCTGGAGCACTTCACGGCAGGTATCTGCCCTAAAATCTCTTTCCCATGCATTCAATCCTCAATGTCTTTCTCTGCACCATACCTTTGCCAGAGGAATAGGTTAGTTTATCCCTGGTTTTGCATGGGGAACGGCTGTTATCAAACAAGCAAGGTCTACCCAGGGCTGGGATACAAGATTTGGGCCATAATACACAAGCACCATTAAAGTTAATGCTTGTGTCACCAGGACTCATGCACACCTGAATACAAATGTTCACCTGTTTGTACCTTTGGACAGAGCTCAGCCTCCAGAGAAAATGTCCCACAGCAATTCCATGTCTTTGGAAGAAAGTCTTCCCACCTTCCAGTCAGTTTAAAATTAAAAAAGCCAAAAATAAAAAGTTTAAAATAAGGCATATAAAAGACAAAGAGGGGACCCCTGGGGTGTACAGGAGGCAGGCCTGAGCATGGCAAAGGGCAATTATATGAACAAGTAGACGGGTGTAAATAAACAGGCCACCCTCTTTCAGAGCACTTGTGTCCATCGCTGTGCCAGAGCGCCTTCCCTTTTCAATGCTTCAGTTGTTTCTAAGCATACTTTGGATAAAGTGGGAAAGGCCGAGGTGTTTGCCATCCTAACTCTACTGGATGGTAGCACCACTGGGATGCTCTACGCCCTCCAACCGTTTTGCAGCACCAGCCACACTCACAACTGCATTAACGACTTATGCAAGCCCTCCTAATCTGCACTGAGGCAACAACAGCAGGTTAATTAAAATCAATTAAATACTCCTTAATGAAGTCATTTTAAATCCCAAAAGCAGACAGCCGGATGAGTTGATACTTAGAGGTATAAGGAACATCCTTTCTCCCTCTTCCTGTCCCTCAGTCATGGATGTGGCAACACACAGGTGACAAAGGCCAAGGCTGGGGTGACTCCTCAAGCCGCTCTGGGCAGTTAAGAGCACAGCACCCTACATGTTCAGAGAAAGAGAGTTAAGTGACCAAACAAACTATTTGGTCGGTTTTTCCCTGAATTGTTCATCCCCATTTATTCATAACTGCTCACAGAATCCGTGGAATTCATTGTGTGGTTTGCATCTTCAAAACAAACGAAACAACAGTATGTCTAAACCAAACAAACCCCAACCCAAAATACAGCCAGCAGCCCAGGGCGCATGAGCAACTTTCCAGGCTGAAGTGTGTATATACTCTGGAGGGCCCAAAAATGCGGATAGGGTAATATTTAAATTTCAGGGAATAATAGAATTCCCAGGAAATCGTCTTACAAAGAAGGGATAAAAGGAGGGTAGTATTTAAGCAATCATTATGCTGCAATTTTTCTTCCAGATGTGCTATGGGGATGGCGTGCCAGAGAATCCCATTTTCTGACACGGCAACGTGCTGCTGTGGCTGCGGTGGTGCCGGGTGCCTGTCCGCAGCAGCCCAGGCACTGCTCCCTCCAGATTCCTGCTCTCTGGCCAGCCCTGCCACGAGGGCTTAGCCCTTCCAAGGGAAAACACGATTCAGAGAGCTCAGAGGTTTTGGCAAGGAGCAGCTGCTTGAGACAGAAGTCCTCTTTTCCAATTTTTTTGTTAGCGCTTGTCAAAAAGCTGCGTTGAGCCACTTTCAAAGCGGAAAACACCTTTTGCACAGTCAGCATAGAAAGCCACGCTGACTTACTGTCCTCAAAAGGGGTGAAATACAAAACCATAACATTTCAACCAGTTCAATGCACCTCCTGACAGTAGGGCCATGGGGCCAAGGGTGTTTCATTGCACCCTCCCACCTCATGTTCTTCATGGCTCTGAGCCAGGGCCACTGACACAGCTTGTGGCTGCTGGTGTTTAAATAGCCGGAGTTGACCTTTCCACACCCTCACCCCACACCGGGGATCCCAAACACCCCCTTCACCTCTCAGGGCTCACCGATGTGTTCACGTTTTTAATCTCATGGGAGCCCTTAAGCAGCATTAAGACACTGGCACAGGCTGTCTAGAGAAGCCGTGGCTGCCCCATCCCTGGAAGTGTTCAGCGTCAGGTTGGACAGGGCTTGGAGCAACCTGATCTAACAGAAGGTGTCCCTGTCTGTGGCCGGGGGTGGAACTAGATAGCCTTTTAACCTTCCAACCCAAACCAACCTATGATTCTATGATCTGTCCAAGCAGCCCCAGCAAGCTGAAAAAGGATTACGTTAAACATGACAGCAAGAAAATATGAAAGCCCTGAAAACAACCTGGCAAGAAATGAAGCACCTCAGCTGGGATGTGGGAAGAAGGCAGAACTTGGGCATTGTCCCCCTTTTTGGCTCATTTCCATAGTGATGTTTGGGGAGAAGATACAAATCCCAAGTTAGAAACGGATGCATCCACTTGGATACAACATCCTGCCTGTCTGCTGCAGGGCCAAGGCTCAGCTCACACTGCCCAGGAGTCTCCCCTTGCTCCAGCAACCCCCATCAACCCCTCATCCGCCAGGCCAGGTCTTGCCTTTCCCAGCATTTCTTCTTTCCTCTGCAACTGTCTGTGGGGCTGAGCAGGGGTCGAGATGTGGGAAATTCAATGCCAACGCCCCACTGCAGCCCTACACTGCCTCCTCCAGCAGCTGCCAGCATGCTGAGGGGTCTGGACAGCATAGGATGGGTGTAGCCAAGGGGGAAAGCAGAAAGCCTGGACAAAGTGTGTGCACCTTGTGGCACACATCCCCTGGGTGCAACTGGGGCCATCGCTTCACCTTGGCTCTGGCAGGCCTCCCTGCAAGAAGGCGAACAGCAGCAACAATTCTGAGTTGCAGTATCTCCTGCTGGTATTTCTGTAAAGTCAATCGCAGCTGAGGGGTGGCCAAGCAGCTTTCCCCAGAGTGCGGAAGATAGGAAACGTGGGTGAAATTTTGTATGAGAAGAAATGTCCAGGGGACATTCCTTTGCAAAGCCTCAATGACATTCTGGAGAAAACCCCAGTTCCTGGCCACTGCCAAAATCCTTGCAGCTGCCCCACACCATCCTCCAAGTAAGTCCCTGTAACAGCAGAAGATACACTGCTTTGTGGCAGGGCTGTGCAACCTTCCTCTGCCAGTGCCAGTCCCTGGGAGCTGCCTCCTCCTGCAGCCCAGGTCCCTCCTCTGCACCCAACTGCTGCCACAGGGAGGGATGGAAAAGTCATTCAGCATCCCTCTGAGCTGCTTCCCTGCTTGCACGGCTGACCGCCTCCAGCACCGCAGGCTCCCAACCTGACCAAGGAGAAACGGACCAAAACAAGCATTGTGGAGGCAGAGGGAAAGCAGCCAGCCTGTTGGTTTTTTTTTTTTAAGGGATATTGAAGACCAGAGCAGAAAGCCAGCAGAGTGAAAAACAGCCACGTGGGGACTGTGAAAATCAGAGCTGAGGAGAGGAAGATGGGAAAGGTCTAATAAAAGGAGTCACAATATACAAAATACACAAGCGCCCACCTCCACCAAGAAAGCTGTGGGAAGGGATTGCAGTGTAATCCCTGGCTGTTTGAGGCTGCCCAGGCAGACACAGTCTGGATCAAGATTAGACCAGGAAAGCTTAGATTTTTTTGCCCTGTCAACATGAAACACAATGCTTTTCCCCTGCAGCATTTTTTTACTACATGGAGGAAATCAAGGGAGGTCAGTTGGCTGTAAGAGGATCCTCCAGCCTCAGGTAGCTCCTGACCACATCCACACACCATATGGAAAACCATCTGCTCAGTCCCAGAAAAATTCCCCAAGTCACATCCACACATGCAACAACCTCAGACCAAACCCTGTGCTGAGCTCCCTGCCCACGCTTGGCCCCATCCCAGCACAGGGTCTGGGACTGGACAATAGCTGGGTACAGTCATTGCTGCCAATGAGGTTTCCCCAACCTCCTCCCTGGGTCACTTCTGCAGCCTGTACAAAGTTGTCCCAGATCAGTCTAGCAGTAAGTGGGGACAGAAGGAATGACAGAGGTAATTTATTGAAAGGAACAAAGTCATTAATTACCCATATAGGTTATGCTAAACTTGGGGGCTGTGTCCTCCCCATTGAGATGCTGCTGGAGAAGCCCACTGTGACCTCTAAACTCAAAAAACCACAATGACAAGGAGCAACATCTCACAGGTAGTCACACCCAGCCCAAATGATCTAAAGTAGCCACTTTCCAGTCAGAGGAATCTCATATTTCCTTATCGTTTGCTATAAATACAGCTGTGCTGTTTTCCTGACCATGTTATTCCTAGAGTCCTTATCACACGCTCTCAGATAGCCACAGCACAGTCACACACTTCACAATCTTCTTTTTCTCCTATTCCCAGCTTTTTCAAACTGTTTATGTTCACAACCCCATCTGTTCTGAAGCTCTTCTATGGTAATGGGTGACTGCCCTGGACCTCCACATCCGCACTGAACAGGTCAGTGAATGAACTTGTCTTCCTTTTCCCCTTCTCTGCCATGCAGGGACCTGACTCACAGTCAGGGATGAACTCAAATGTCACTTCTGATAAACATTTATTTTGCTGAGGAGCATGATGTGTTTATAGGCAGTGAAGTGGGCTAGTGAGAAGCAACAGGCATGCGCCAAGTCTTGCAACATCTTGATCTTCTGAATACCTTGGTCTCCCGCAAAAGTCATGTTGTCTGGTCCTTGGGGCGTTTTAAACACAAGGAAAGAATGCATAGAGGACAAGGATTCCCAAGGTCTTGGGCTGGAAGAGAGACCACGTTGAAAAGTGGTCAGGTGGCCTGCGTTGCATCAGCGTGGAGACCAAAGGGAAACACCCAGGAGCAAAGGGTCTAAGACAGACAACAGCTGGCTGAAGGTGCCTTTGTTTCTGTACTGCTCCAAGCCAATCAAACCTCACCTGCCACAATATCAGCTTTAGACCATGGTTTCATTTCCCTCAACAGACTAGCTGACAGGGTGGGGGAGAATTTTATATTTAATTTCTGGATCCATAGAATATTTGATGAAGACAAGCAAATTTGACAGGAAAAAAGGAAGCCTCAACTCTTATGAGACTTTTATGAGACATGTATTATTATTGTCCTCCTGCATCAAAGTTGTTATTCAGCAATACAACGAGCTTAATGGAATGAATGGGCATCTAAGAGTTATGAGAAATCCATCACAGACTGCTGCCAAAGCTTCCCAAAGGATGTGGGTACCTCTGACCAAGTATTACAATCTCGATGCTGAAATACCTGGGCGATTCATCTATCACACAAATGGTGTAGGAGGTGACATTCAGATGGCCTCGAAAAGGAGTCAATCTCTTTTTTCTCCGCTCTGCAGTCAAGTTCTAAGTTTCCTTCTTCAAGCTGGCTCAGAAACACCAGGAGGACATTCATTCCTGTGGTTTTATGGCATTTATATGTCAAGCCCAGGCAAGAACTTAAAAATGGAGGAGGGCTGTGATTTGTGTTCCCATTGAAGGGAAAATGTTGATATTTAAAATCAATTGAACTCAGTTTTGATCTGTTCTTTTGAGAAACAATACTTAGAAAACATTTCACTTGTACCATCTTTTAAATTTAAACCAAAATTACTCCTGTTGTTTCTTCATGGGACTAAAAATAAAGTCCAACAGTACTGATCTGGATTTGTCAAATCAGGCTTTTTCCAATGTTCTGTAATTCTGAATCCTGGATTTTAGTTCTTTTCCACCACAAACCTGTACAGCTTTAACTCCTGCTTTTACAAGCTGCTATGTTGCAAATCCATTTTAGTCAGGCAAGTAGTACCTCCTATGTCTGTACAGGCCTAAATACAATGATTTTGAGACTTTACCTACAGCAAAGACAACCCCTTTGTAATTTCATCCACCCTTATCTCCTCTGTTGACCACATTTAAATACCCTGTGATAAGCACACCACCCAATACCATCAAACACCTCACACTGGACACCAAAGAGAACCAAAGGAGAAACCTCTGAAAATGGAAATGCTACTTCCATGTGCTCATCCAGACTTAACTTTCCCTCCCACCTTCTTTGCAAAATGAGTTTCGGTCACTCAGTTTGAATACACAAACTCAAATTCTCCCAGAACTTCAACTTTGGATATGAGTGGTAGCTGGCACTTCTCTATTTTTTTTTCTAGTCAAATGTATCAAAAGACAATGAGGAAGGCTGAATGATTCATACTCATGGAATGAAATGCCATTCACAAATGTTTTTTCCATCGTAATTTGTCACTTATTGTATTGAAACCACTTCAGAAGATGTGTCTCAAAGAGCCTTTTGATATTAACATGATTAAGACCATAATGCAATTAAGCAATCCCATAATATTTCTGTATGTTATATGAGTGGGACCTCAAGTGACCACTTCATTCAAGCCCCTCATAAATGGCTGCTTCTAGCAGAAGGCTGTTATTCTGCAAGATGCCTCGGAGAGTTGTAGAACACCAAGGAATTCACATCTTCTCACCCTAGAGGCATATTGGCTCACCAAAATTCAGCTCTGGTGTTGGATCTAGCCTACGTGTCTCAAACCATCCAAGATCAGTCAAGAAAGATGCACTTCCCAAGAGCTCCTCTGCCCACTTCAGAACTGATATCTAAAATCGATGGGAACATCAGCCCATCGATACCCAGGATGTATCCTTCTCTCTTTATTGGCTGTCCGGACATCTATCCGGATGTCCGTCACTTTTCCTTTTGTTCCTGTCACGCGTTGGCCTCTATGCACATACCAGACTTGTTGCCCACATCTCCATATTGATTTCCTATACTTCGAGCACACTGTTATGCAAGCACACTCACATTCACACAGGGGACCGCATTAAAAAAACCTTCAATAAGATGTAGACAAGAAACGTCCCTCCAAATTCCAGCTGTCCCAGATCCCTACCTGCCGGGCAGTTGCATCGCTGGTGTGTGTCTCGAACTTCTCGATGTCTTGGCAAGTGGAACTTCAATTTCTGCCAAGAGAGGAAAAACAGAAAAACGATTAATTTATACCACTGAAACCAAAGCCTCAAATTGTTGAAAAAGTGGAACTGGGAGGGGATGCTGCTCAAGTAGAGATGGAAGAGACAGGGCAGAACAGTTTGGGAACAAAGAAAGGCGATAAAGTTAATAGTCTTTAACTAGAAATGCGAGGTTTGATTGAAAGCAGGCTAAGGAAGGGAGTTTCATAATGGCCTCCAAATGTGGTCCTCCTGACAGGCATTACAAAACCAAGAGCCAGCAGTGGCAAACAAATTGGTGATTGTGTCCTCGTGACAAAGCCGTGCTCCTCAAAAGACCCACTCAGCAGGCAGAAAATGAAGAGCTGAAGCAGGTCCTCTTCCACCCTGCAGCAGACTCCTTATGCTCTTGGAGACACCTGGACGGACAGAAGGGTCCCACTGCAAGACTGTGGCTGAAGATTAACTGAAAACAGCAAGAGCATCCCCTGAAACCTTCAGACGCTGTGAAACTTAATTTTTCCCCAAGGGCAGAACACAACAGAACCTATCTAGAGCTTCCACAAGGTGGAATTCTGTCAGAATGTTCATTTCGTGTGAGTATGGATTTCTAATGGTAGCAGCGTGTCAGTCTCCTGCTCTCTGGGCCCATCTGTGTATCTCTTGAAGGGCAAATAAAGTCCACCTGAGGTCACTGCATCGTCCCTCACTGGAAACGTCAATAAAATTAACCCATGTCCTGAGCAAAACGTGCTTCAGGAGTAGCATCCTCACCACCCCTCAGAGACTTTGTAAAAGAACTGCAATTTAGTGAAGAAAATGCAAATCAATCCAAATAAGTTATTCATTAATGCCTGCGAACCACACTTGGTTAATGATTGGAGCAGGCTGAGCTGCTGGGGTTCCTAACCCTTCAGCCCAACTTCCCATCCCAGTTACACCTTCCTATTTTTTGAACTACTTCCCAGGTGGGCAAACATTTCAAGACAAATAGCCTTATGTAGGGCACAACAGAAGCCCATGCCCAAGATCATAGAAAAATTGTTTTATTTTCACGAGTAATTGAGCATCTTCCTGCAAGAAGGCATCAGTCTGGGGAAAAAGTCTTTTAGAGAGGATAAAAGTAAATCAGTTTGTTTCTGCCTGGGATGAAGGAAGGCAGAACTGGCTGGAACATTTCCATTTTTTCACTTTGAAAGGACTGGATTCCTCACTGCAAGTCAAAAGAGGAACAGTTGTTGTGACTGACTAGAAATTGAATATTTTCAGAGCTTTATTTTGCATGGTAGACTGAAATGTTTTGATAGCAAGTTGATTTGATATCAGGGTGAGGAGAGAGTTTTGGGCAAGGAAAACTGCCAGTTCCCACAGAGCACGTCATCAGTATTTAACTTCTCAGTTAAAAGCACAGATATGCGAATCTCTGCATCTGGACACGTTCCCATCTAGCTGCCACCCCCAGATGGCACAGCTCTGCTCCGCAGCACTGCCCGGCGTCTGACTGTGCTAGTGGTCAAACATGGGCACAAGCAGGACAGCGGAGCCTTTATTTGGATACTCACACTGGTATGTAGACATGCACAGCCCCATTCCCATCTACACGTGTGCCAACCAAAACGTCCCAACGCGAGGCTGCCACATTTGGGTGGTGTTCCCATGATTGGGAACCAGGCTCAGACAAGGAAGGGGTGATGGCTCGCAAAGACAGGAGCAGAAAGTCATTTCCTAGCCAACAAGGATCCAAACACCCTGGCTGCAACAGAGGCCTTTATAGGACACAAATCTGCAAGGAAACATGGAATACATCCCTGCCCCACCAGGCGCAGAGGCACTGGAGGGGCTAAGGAGGAATGGCTGAGTTAGGGTGTGCTGCAAGAAGCCTTGGCTGGGTTGCTGTGCAGGCATACAAAGAGAGGAGCAGCACAACGGGGCAGGAAAGTGATGACCCAGCAGGACTTGAGCATGACCGGGAACGGAACAGGACCGATAACATTTCCCTGACGGTTTATCTGCAGGGGAAGGGTAGTGGAAAGACCTGGGAGAACTGAAATAGCCTTCTCAAGGACAGAGGCCCCTCAGGAGGGAGGTGTGGGTGCTGCTGGGCAGGCTGGGAGCACAGCTCTGTGCACCAGGACCATGCAGCCATCGGGCACTTACCAGCATTGGGATATTCTCCTGCATCCCTCGTGCCTCCCTCGAGCCCAAGAGCTCTGCGCATCCCTGGGGAGTGCAAAGGGCAGTGGTGCCGTGGGGTTGCTCCCCTTCAGTGGGAGGCAAAACCTACCAGGGATTTAGGAGTGCCTGGCATTCAGTGTCCTGCACAGTCTATGAAACAAACACTGCCACAGAAAAATCCTTGGCTTTGGAGACCTCAGTTCAACTTTGGGTTGAGATGGTGAAACAAAACAAACTCACAGTTTTTTCTGCTTCCCTCATTACCACTGTGCAAAATATTGCCTGGTCCAACTCAAGAAGCTGGCTTTGCTCCGGAGAGCAAGCCAATGTACTTCCCTCTAAAACTGTTGCTTCCAAGAGAAAACTTTAATTCCCAGGCAACAGAAATCATTCAATGTTAGGGCAAGCTTGGCTTCTATAAGCAAAATTTAAGAAGAAGGTAGGTTCTGGGAATCCAGCGTTTGCAATCTCCTTCCTGGGATGTGGGGTTTGCTTTTTCACCAGGGGGATACCTGGAGCATGTAACATCAAGAGCAGCAACAGGCTACCTCCTGCCTTCCGGAAAGGCTGAAAACACTTCCCATGGAGGGGATTGCTTTCTCAGCAGAGCCGGCTTGCTCTGTCTGTCACGTTATCCAGTGACATAACAGCTGCACCTTCCCGCTACACCACGGCAAGCGATTGAAAAAAGCCTTTGTCAGCGCTGGAGCCGCAGCTGATCACCTCCGCCTGCACCTCTGTGTTTAGGGAGCCATTGCTGAGTGCGGAGGAGAGGGAAAATCCCGTCTGCAAGAGGGCAAGCCCAGGAGGGCCCGGCTGAAACGCGTGCTGGGAATGGGCAGTAAAGTCAGCACGGGCTCTTCCCATGGGTTTTGTTAACTCACCACAGGCGTGACAAAGCAGGGCTGACAAGGATGGACAGAGCAGCGAAAGAGAGACCTCTTCGGACACTAAAGGACCGTCACTGTAGTCTTCTAAACCTTGCAAGTGCCTGTCTATTTTGGATGGGCACTTGAGATTAGGAGAGAGGGAGGGCACTTCTTCAAAGGGGGCAGATTAATAGCTCTTTAGCATTCCCAGTTGTTTGCAGTCACCCGGGGAGGTGAAATCATTTCCCACCACTATCTCCAACAGCTAAGAGAAACACATCTTAAATAGATAATCTATTACAACCATCAGGAGGATTTCAAGGGTGGGTGGTTTTGTTAACTCTTATTGTTTTACCTCCAATTTCCCTCTATTTTCTTAAAGGCCCAGCTCCTGGGATCATGGGACCCTGTGGCACAGAGCAA
The DNA here is from genome assembly GCA_013400735.1 of Pomatostomus ruficeps. Lineage (NCBI taxonomy): Eukaryota > Metazoa > Chordata > Aves > Passeriformes > Timaliidae > Pomatostomus > Pomatostomus ruficeps. The sequence goes on along the minus strand of VYZT01060129.1, from coordinate 18,046 downwards.
AAGCAAGCAGTGAGTCCGCCCCGATGGAGCAAAAAGCTTGGAAATAACACCACCTAGGTACAGGGACTGCAAGCAGCTGAAAGGAAATGGGACTTAGCTACCAGACAAGTTGAAAGGAAAAAAATAAATCTGATTGTGGGGTGAAAAACACTAAGCTACAGATGTAGGCAGGGGATGCTTAGAGCAAGCTTGCAGACTCTAGGAAAAAATTGTGCAGTGTGTTTTGAGATATGGAATAAAAAGAGGGGGGGAAAATGCTTCAAGTCAGGAGGTAAAGAGAGTTTTCTGGTGTCTCTCCTTCGCTTGCATAAGTAAGGAAAGAGTTCCAGGGAAATCAGACTATTGGGAAAGCAGTGAGGATCAATGCTCCCTCCCCATTGACAGACACATTCCTGAATCCCTTCAGAACCACTAAAGCTGCAACAATTGCCTTCAACACAAACCCCTGAGAAAGCTGAGGGGCAGCTGATCTTCCCCCAGGGTGCACAGGATTACCTGCTGTTGCGTCACACATACACATTCCTATCTCTACAAACTCACAGATTCTGGGATTTTTTTTCCTACCAGAGGCACTAAATCCATCCTGTTCTCCACCCTGATGAGATTTTGGCAAATGAAATAGCACCAAATGTTACCCAGGATGGGAAAGGACCTTGTTTGCATCTTGGGAAAGCTTTGCCTCTCTCACAAATGCCAGTAGTGAGTTTATTTGTGCTCCTTGTATGATTTTATGATGTCTCGTAAATGCAGAGGAATTTGAATTCCTACACGGAGTTGAAGTTTTCCCTGTACTACCTGTTTCTGGCCCATTCTGCACAGATGTTTTTACAAGAAAACCTAGTCATCTGAGTCTGGTAGGAAATTCCCCTGTGGTACTCGCCTACGCCAGGCAGAGGTTTACACAGTAGCGAGTGAAGCACTGGTCAGGCTGCTTCTGGGAAAGCATCTGCCGCCCTCTCCTCGCTCCTCCTGAGCCGAGATGGAAACACTACCACAGCCAGCCACGGGTGCTCGAAAACCAGGCTCCGAGATCGAGAAAACATCCCCACCAGCTGCCTTAAAATTAACATCTTAAGCAAACTAACCCAGCTCCTCTCCCTACCACTTTGCTTTATTTTTGCACATCTATAAAAAAGGCCTCTAAAAGGACTTTGGCAATTCTCACTTCTCAGTGTAACCCATATGGTGATCCTTGCAGACCCTTGGGAACATCTGAGGCACAGTCATGGCCCAGACTGGGCGGCTTTACACACTCCAGCTCAGAGCAGAGAGCAGTACAGGTTTTGAGCACAACCTCAATCCTCCTCTATCAGCCCGCACAGACTTCACCTCTTCGCGTCCCCCCAGCTGATCTTCACAGCCACCAGAGCTGGAAATGCGCTCCTGCGCTGTGCCTCCTCTCCCCTCACACCTCCCTACCCACCCTCTGACCAGCTTTTTCTAAAGCTGGGGTTCCTTTAAAGCTTTGCTGTTTTGTTTTTTGATGGATAACACTGAGCTGGCAGCTGTGAAACCCATTAACGTTGAAACACCAGGAAACTGTGAGGATGTGGCAATGAGAGGAGGTGAGGGTCTGAGCAGGGGGAGATGAATATCCCACTTTCACGTCCATCACAGCAAGCCCATCCACAGCCCTTCTCCCCCAGTCATGGCCAGCACAACTTATTTTGCTTTCCTTATTTTTTTCTCACATCTTTTCCCTGTTCCCTTTATCTTCCCTGTTTTTCTCCATCCTTGCCCCTCACCAGTCAGTCCAGGGCCCCACTTCAGACCTAATGAAAAGGAGGACCGGAAGGATTTTTCCTTCCTAAGCAAAGCCTCATACAGCACGCCACCATCTGTCCACCAGCAGCCCCTTGCCCTGGACCCCAAGCCGCTTGGTCACACCAGTACCTCTGGCTGAGTGTGGAGGCCTGAAGTTTAGATGCTCAGCAGAAGTGGGCAGCACGGTTGGCAAGGATCTCCTCCCCAAGGGACAGAGCCCTCCTCCCCCACAGGCATCAGACCCTCACAGGTATAACAGGGACAGGAGACATGGGCCAGATATCCCCACTCCTCTACAGTCTCCAGCACTTTTCTCCAAGCTCTTTTTGAAGCTGTGGCCCAGCACGGAGCTGGTGGTAGTCAGGAGCAAGTGCTGGCCCCTCAAGCAGTCGTTCCTATCCTACAGCTGCTCCCCACACTGGCGACTGTGGCCGCCCTCAGGAGCACAGGAGGTGCTGCTCAGAAAACAGGGGTGCTGCCGGGTATCATGAGACCCCCATTTCCTCGCTAAGCCGAGCTATAAAAAGGTGTAAAGGTGTTGCTGCCAGCAGATCCAGCAGGACACAGGGCTATCCGGCCCCAGGCACCGCTCCCGGGAAGCATCCTGTGGCACTTCTCAAATCTCGGTAGAGATAAACTTTGACTTTTCCGCAGACTCGTGCCAGCAGCAACAGAGGGACTGCTGCACGGTAGCCCCTGCCTGGTGGCAGGGAAGGAGTGCCTGCATGAGAGTGCAACCACAGGGCACAGATCCAATCACTTGCAATGCTTCTGCCTCCCCAAACCCCTTTTTTAAGTGAGATATTGCCCCATGATCCCTGTCTTTCCCTTATTCCTCATCCAAAGCAGCAACTCAAAGCCATATCCTTCAGCTCCTGCAGTGTTTGCTAACTCAAGGTTCACAGCTTTTGGCTGCATACCCCAGCAGATCCAGGGACTGCTCTCACAAGACCCATAAACAGAAGCCGAGCCTGTCAGCTGTAGGTTTAAACTCCTCACCACAGACTTTCACTGCTCCTAGAAAGCAGGAGGGAGTCCAGGTCACCCCAGGTGCCAAGCAGCACTGCCCAAGACAGGTCCCAGTAGCCACCACTCTGGTTGTCCCATTCCTCACCTCATTTGGCAATAGCAGCACATGAGGGATTTTTTTTCAGATACAAACAGTTTTTGGGCTAGCCCCAGGGATCTCTCCAGCATGACTCAAGCCAAAGCTAGAGTAAACAGAGAAAAGAAGAGGTGGGTGGAAATGGCTGCAGCCCTGAATTTCACCCCCAAGCCTCTCATAGAGCTGTGGGAACAGGTCAGTGGGGACCTGTCTGGAGAGTTCAGAGGCATGAGCCGCCATCTGCTCCCTGACACATATCAGCACCACTTCAAAGTCCAACAAGGCAAGGAATACTCATCCCAGCCAGAGCAGAGGAACCCACACAGCCCCCAGCAGCATCAACACAGCAAAGTAAAAGGTGTCAGCAACAATAATCTGCACTTTTGGGCCATCTTTATTGACCTGCTGAAGCCAGTAGCAGCATTCCCCCATCCTCAGAGGAGAGCCTACAGGGTCCAGTGGAGTTTGGATGGGACTCAAGTGAATATACCACAACCATATGCTCTGCACTGATGCTCTGGCAGTACCAGAAACCACCCTGGCAATGCCAGCGTGTCTCACTTTCCTCAGCCAGGAGCTGTGGAAGGGGTCAGGGCTGGTACAGCAGCAATGCCAGCCCATCACAACATCGGTGTGTTTGCATTTACCTCCTCCCATAGCCATGCCGGCTGCGACACGCCTTGCCTGTCCCTCTCCTGGGGCTCAAACCCACACTGAATCCCCAGGTTTAACCTCTAGCTCTAAGTCTAACACTTTCAGCATGCAAGACTCCTGAATAGAAGGGCTGGAGGTTTTTGCCTTCCCGCCAGGACCAGGGATGAGGTTTTCCTCTTTGCAAAGCGCGGGCTTCAGCCACAGCGTGGGCTGACAAGAGAGAAGTAAACGCCAAGCAAGTTTGAGAAGTGGGAGGGACTCGAAGGAACAGGGAATTCAACTTAGCAGCAGCATCACTTGTGCAGAGACACATTTTTAAGGAGAAAAAAATGGATAACATGACTATGCAAGCATGCATACGCCTAAAATCTAGAATACTGCAAGCTTCACATGCAAAATGAAAGAACACCGACCTCATTGAGCAGTTGGTCAACTCTTCCCAAAATAGCTGTCTCCATTTGGTCTGCTGAGAGCCAGGCAGGGAGCTGTGTGGGTCTGTCCGCTTCCAAGTGGGACACCCGGGACTGCAGATCGGAGGTCCGAAAGTACAGCAGGAGGCTCAGCACCAGAGAAAGCAGGGAAACGCCGGGCAGCCCCGAGCCCAGCAGGAGAGGGAGGCGGCAGCATCTCTCCCCATCGCTGGTCCTGGGGGGAGCCACACACCCCCTGTCAAAAGTTGCTTCGTCGACGCCTTTCCAGCTCTTCTCCTCCAACATTCCCTCCCTGTCCTGAGAAACAATAAATAAATAAATAGAATAAATAAAGCTTCACTCCTACTCCAAGAAGCACAATCCAGAAGGCATAGAAAAAGAGCGTCCAAGGGGATCCCAGTGTCAGCAAATCACAAGTGACAGCAATAATGACAAAAGTGAGGGGGGGGGGTCTTTAAAAAATAAAAACAAACCACACACACATAAAAGGGGTGCAGAAAAAAAGGATCCAACTGCAGCAAAGAGTGCGAGGGGAAAAAAATAATCTGATCAAGATTTTTTTTTTTTCCTCCTGTATTTCAGTCTTTTGGTTCGCTGGTAGGTTTTTGATTCTTTCTAAGCTGTCAGTTTCAGTTCCTTCGCAGACTGGCCAGGAGCTCGCACATGAAAGTCCCCATTAGAGAGAGGTAATTCTCAGCTGCTCCGGCGACGTTGTGCTCTGGCTGATCGTGGCTCCCCTGTAACATGACACACTCCCTCCGAACTACGGGGCTGGGATGAGCGAGCTGCGCGGCTTCCCAAAGTAACCTCCTCTGCTCGCCCTCTCTCTCCACCTCTCCCTTGCCGCATGATTTATTTATTTATGCAAAGCGCCGGGGTGGGATCGGGCAGTGGGACGCCCCTGTCCCGCTCGGTCCCCAAACCACCTCTCCGCCGCCAGCCCTTCCCTTTGAAGTGACTCTCGCCGAGGTTATTTATAGTGGCAGGAAAGAGATTGTAAAGCAGAGGCTGGGCTCACACCAGCCTGCGTCTTCCTTTCCTCCAGGCAGCCGAGAGCACTTTATGGGATGGTACAAATGGGCTGGCTCGTCCCCCACGCAGATCCTGGGGCAGCCCTGAGGCACCAGCAGTGGCATATTCGGACCCCGGTATTTTGAGCAGAGCAGCCAGGCAGGGTGAGAAGCAGAGGAAAACATCTGGAAACAAGAGCTGGCGGCTGAGGGCTCTGCAAGAAACAAGCGAAGGGCAGCAGGGAGAAACACCCCAGGCGGGAAAGCTGCAGTGCAAGGGGGGAACATTCTGGGCTTGATTTGGGGGTACAACCTGCCAAGGGTGTTCAGAGGAACCAATCTGCTGAGGCCCTCTAGTGAAGCAGAACTTTCCATCATCTCCGTGTCCCACCAGGCACTAGAGAGACAACCCCCTTTGGCAGGGAGCAGTCTCCCCAAAACGTGCCGTAGGGCAGCTCCGAGCCATGCGTCTGGGAAACAAAGCCTCCTTCTGTTCTTCGGGAGCAAGGGAGCGCCACGTCTCCCAGTTTTTCTGAGCATAACGTACAATATTTTATACTCCAGGGTGACATGCAGGCTCTGCTGAGCCCCTGCCTGTCTGTCTGTCCATTCTTTCATCCTCTCCTTGAGCACGCTCAGCAGTGAAGCAGCACAGGGCTCACCATGGTGCATAGTCATTAAAACCCAGGCAGCAAATTGGTCTCTTAAAATCTGGCTCCCTTGTGGCTCTTTCGCTGTCATTTACACATTTTAAATGAAGATTTTGCGTGCAGTCTGTGCTGGAAATCAACTGGCAGAGAAAACTCATATTCATCTCTGGCCTGGTCTCTATTTCAGAGGGCTGGAAGAAATAGACCTTCTGGGAGCAGGTTAACGCGAGCACGAGCTGTTTCTCCTCCACCAGACAAACCCTCAGAGGGCCCCGTAGCACACAGCCCCAATTCTTTGAATGGCCTCATGCCTTTCACAGCCACCCACTTCCCAAAATGGGGTTTTAGTGTCTGCGAGGCAGGAAATCCTTTCTTTATTTCTTTTAGTGGGTTTCTTGTCATCTCACTGCTCAAATTTGCCTTGCTGTTCCGGCATGCATGGAAAACACCCCTCTGATTGCTGCAGCCTTTCAACAGTTTTTCATATGAGCAGGGCAGAGATGTGTAACCCACACACCCGGCGCACAAAGGGTGTCTATTTGTTTAGGAGGTGTAGGAACCCCAGTCTCCTACCGCCTGCCCAGTCTCTCCCTCTGTTGGCAGCCTATTTCTTTACAAAACAAGAAGTCGTTGAGGCTGTGGCTCTGCCAGAGGTAAACCATGGTCCATGGGAGTAACTCAAGGTACCACCTGCAATCACAGAAAATAAGTGGACAGTGAGAAATGAAAGGGGGCTTAGAGGCTGATGATAGAGTGTTTGAGAAGCAAAGATCGACTCGGGAAAATACCAGTTTAACAACTGGTGCTGAGTGTCCTAGAGAGTGCTGGAGTACTATACCTAAAGACTGGGGTTGAACTCCTGATGACTGCAGCTACCTGCCTGTGTTATATGAAGTTTCACCTAAGGCTGTCTCTCTCTCCCTCCTTTATACCAACCTAACACTGAAATCACAAAAACGCACCCTCTAAGCTAAAAATGGAAAGCTGTTGGGTGTCTACACCTCCTTTCCTTTCACCAGCTGGGGAGAGCTCCTTTGCTCTGATTTTTGATTCAGATCCTGCTGTCCAGACACGAGTATTGCCTGAATGACTCTGTAAGTGCCTTTTCCTGCCTCCCCGCCAGCCCCTCTCCAGCTGATCAGCTCATTTAGAGGGTATGTCATAGCTGCTGCAGGCTGGGGAGCTGCACTCACATGGGTTTCACACGGAAGCCTTAGCTGCAGATGTGCAGGAGGGTAATTTTTCTATCCGTGAGGCATTAAGGAGCCCTGTCATCCCATGCCAATAGAGATGGACTAATTTAGCCACAAACCTGAGCCAATTGCGCAAGTCGAGTCTGCAGCACTGCTCAACAAAAAAGCTGCCTCCAGAGACGGGCCTGGCATATGGAATCATCTCAGCACTCCTTGAGTTGAGCACAGCCCAGACTTCAGCTCTCTCAACAGCCTCAGAGGAGGTGAGTGCTGCCCTGAAACCCGCCCTCCTGCAAGTTTGTGCCTCTCAAAGTTGGTCGAGTAGAAACAAATACTCACTTGCAATCAGGAGTGATTTCACTGACTGGCGATTCTTCAAATGCCCTCCATACATTGAGCTTGAGGTTGTATCCCTCTTTCCTCAGGGAGGCTGATGAAATTCCTTACAAGGACAGTAACCACACATTTCCACCACTGCTAACAGGTCCTCCAGGGCGGTTAAGGACCTCATCACAAACACACAATGAACTAGAGCACACAGAACTCATATATAACCTCCCAAAGCAGCTGAAACTTCTCTGTGCAATGAGAAATTTCACATCTAGCACATGGCACTGGGTCAATTGATCAGTTACAAGCAGGTGTGGCAAGACTCCAGCTTGGTCAGTCTTGAGTTGGCACTGGCAGCTCATCCTTCCCAGTGATGTTTGTACATGGGCAAAGCACCTCAGAGTGTTTGCCCAGCCCTGCTCTGCAACAGGCACACAGTGCTCACACAGGAACACAGTATGTGGGGGTTCCTCACAGGGCACAATGTGGTGTCATTGCAAGGGACCTCAAACCCTCTTTGACCCGAGGTGGGTACCGTGGGCGTGAACCACTCCATGCTGCAGGCCAGAAATAGATAGAGCTGGGCATGGATGAGGTTCTTGCCTCTATGAGCACAGTTCAAGCTGGCAAGGTATCTACAACAGGTCTTCACCTGAAAAGGGATAGATAACAGCAGCAGACTTTCCTCACCTTCCTTCACTTTAAACACAACCTTCCCTTAAAAGAAGTATTTCCTTCCTGTCACTAACTGGAAGTCGAAGCCAACTGCCTGGAGATGGCCATGTGCTCAACCCCACCAATAACCTTCCCCTTTTCAGGCCATTTACTAGGGAGAAAAACCCCATCCCAGTTCTCTTTTTCCTTCTGTTCTTCTGCTTTCCCTGTCGTCCCCCCCCCCCGCAGGAAACACGGGGGTCTTGGTGTGCTCGAATGAGCCATTAACTAGCAGCCGACATCTCCAGCTATTGTAAATATATTAACTCAAGGCCTTTCGCTGCATTTATTAGACTCAAGAACAACATCTGGAAACAGATGTTTTCTGAGCGGAGAGGAGGAAGGAGGGTAACAAAACAAGGGGGTGGGAAGGACTCTTGCAAGTGGAAGTACATGGTCTGCAGACCATCCCTTTGCAAAATGCTGCTCAGATGGAGCACTGCAAGGGGCTGAGGCAAGCACAGCCACAGCCCTCCAAGGCAAGGCAGTGAGAGTAGAACGTCTTAGGGGGGCTGCTTGAGAGAAACGGCAATGGGGGAAGAGAAAAACTCACATCAGCTTTCAGGGCCCCTGTGAGGAAAGGTCAGAACACTCTCACACAAGTGGGATACTGGGGCAGAGAGATCTGGGGTTTTATTCCTTTCCTGGTCATGGCCCTTCCCAGTCCTCAGCTGCCCTATATCCCAGAGGCTGCCAGGCTTGCAGAGGGACAATGTCACCTCCATAACAGTTTGGCAGTCTCTGCCACTGGGTCCCTAAAGTAGGCAAGGTCTAGGGTTCCCTTAGTGTCCTGTCTGCCCCAAGCAGCCCATTCTCAAGGGGCAAGCAGAGTGGAAACCTCCCAAGCCAGGGACTCTGTAGGACCAAGGGGTCCTGCTCTGATGTGGAGTCTTGATGTCACGGCTCAAATTTAGACAATATTTAGAAAATTACACAGTGTTAACTAGGGACAAAAAGCAAGCATGCACATGCTTACTTAAAAATATATCCCGTGGCATTATTGTGAAACTCCATTCTCGACTATAGTTTGGCTTAGGTACCAGAGATGCCTAAGGTACAACAGAAGTTTGAGATTAAAGATTCCCTGCATTTCTTTTGTGGGAAATGCAGTTTTACACATACCCTTACATTTTATTAAAATAAAACTAAAGCCAACGAACAATTCCAAAAACTAAAACAGAAACAAACAAAACCCCACAACAAGTATTTTGTCATCTTTAACCTCAGGTTCACAACAGGTATCTCCACCCTTGTCTCTCTGAGATGCAGTTACACATACTTTGCAAGTAAGGTCACGAATATTGAGTATTACCTACCTAATTTGGTATTTGTTTATAGGAAGTATTAAGTAGCCTATGGAGTAGAACAATTCCCGCCTGAGGAGCTGCTCTAGCCCATTGTGGAGTTATAGAATAAAGACACATTTGATCCTTTGGGAAAAGGGTTATGAAAATACATGGAAAAAATGTACTGTCCATGCATAGTAATATCATGGCTGTTTTCAATCACTTGGTCTCCTACGAAACAAAGGGGCTCACTGCACAATATGAACTCCTAGCACTGGTAGCAGCAAGGGAAGAAAGAAGCAAAGTTAATAGTATCTGGTTAGGGTTTTATATTTTCATAACCCTAAAATGCCTGAGCTCATTGTTGCCTCCCTCCCATCAAAGCCAAACTGGCTTCGTGCAGCTGCAGTGGTGGGAACCTGTCCCCAGAGCTGCGTGAGAACAATCGAGCAGAGCTGAGCTGCGTCCAGGGTGGGAGCCTGGTCACCCGCAGCTCCTGCAGAGGTTGGGTCAGAGCTTCCAAGGGAGGATGGAGCAAACACAGGTTTTGCACAGTTTGGGGCCACCCCTTCTCCCGCACACCCCGCAGAGGGGAGGCTTTGCCAGAGGAGAGTGCGAGACAGCAAGTGGTGGACACGCAGTTAAGCTGCCCACGCTTGTCCCTGCGTTTCCAAGTAACCTCTCACCTTTTGTTCAGATGACGAGGGAAAGAAATGGCTCTGAGCAAACCAGGCTCTGCACCCTTCTTCACAGAGGAACTCTTTTCTCACAGCAGAAGCACTTCATGGCCAAGAAGTTTTACTTTTCAGCAGTTGTTTGTTTTTTTGTTTGTTGCTGGGCTGCTTCTTCCAAGTTTGGAACTGATTTTTAATGGGTTGTGTTCAGTGCCATTGGAGTCTGCAGAGATGGTCATCTCTGCCAGCCTGTTTTTGCCGTTATCTTGGTTCCTGCAGAGCCTGGGTGGGAAATAGAAGTTAAATTAAAAAGAACAACATTGTTACAAATAAGACAAGAAAAAGCCTCCACCCCTGCGGCACTATTCCCCAGTATCTTGCAAGCCCAAGAACTCCCACAGCAGCCTGTGGGAGGTGGGTTTTGCTCAGGATAGAGATATGCCTACACTGGGAGAGCTGCTTTGGAAACTTTGTTTTGGTGAACCTGGGAAAACCCTGGTGCAGAGCATTTCAGCACAGGTAGAGCAGCACAAAGCTTTAGCTGTAGCAAAGAGGGTCTTAGACTGAACATTCAAAATCTTCTCATCCAGGTGGAAAAATAAGGGTGAGATCTTCATGCATGAAATCATCAGGGCACAACGTTCTCCATCACAAGGCTGCGGCTCTGAGGAAAAGCTCCTCTGTTCCCAACAGTAACTCCCTCGGCCCCTTGCTGAGCAGAAAACCTCCCTCTATTAAAACCATTGTACGCTCAGTTAGTTACTTGTGCACCCAGGTGCTCGCCACGGTGCATTGGCACGCGTGGGACTGATAAGCCAGAGCACTGATTTGCATTTAGATTTACCATTAAACAGTTTAGTGAGAAGCTACTGCTGAATGCCTTCAGCCTCACCGCAGAGCTGGGCTATTGCATCCACCCCAAAGCCCACCCTCCTCCTGCCTCCCCCTCACCTCTGCCAGGCAGAGGGTTCCTGTTAATCCTCCACTACCTATTTCCACGCACATCGCTAAGAAAACGCTTTCTCTTCAGCTTTGGCAGATGCAGATCAGACTCAAGCTGCCACCAGCCTGGGACAATCAGTCATAATATGTAGGGTGAACACGCTATAGGGCGAGCCGGAAACCCCAAAATCTTGGGTCCAGCCCAGGGCCAACGAGATGCCATGTGCATAGGGGAGAGAGGCAGAGCTGTGTCACAGCTCCGTTTAGGAAAACCAAACCCTGCAGTGCCGGGACAGGCGGGTATCCCTGTGCGAGCAGCCGGGAAACCCGCAGCAGCTTTGTATGAACTTTGAAGTTAATGAATCAGAGCTGGGAGCATTGGGAAACCCAGACTAAGTGTCAACTGCACTGGGGGAAGCAAAAATAATGAAGCAAGGCTCCCCCAGAAGACTGATTGTTTTGGAACCCAGAAGCGAAAGAGAATGGATACAGCAAGCTCAGGAAATTGAAAACAACTTTAGGTAAATACTTCCTCTCATTCCAACACCCGGTCTTTTATCAGAGCGGATTCAGACCCTGACAGCAGTGCGCAAAGCAGCTCTGCTCCATCGTAATGCAAAAGACAGGCCCAGCAGACGAGAGGTTAGTGGCTAATGGAGCGGAGTCTGGTTCAATTTCCCTGGAAATTACTTGCAGAGGAAAGCCAGGAGACAAGGAGCACCGCTAATGTCCTTCTGCAAAGCCACTGTTTCCCCTGCACAGGGCAAAGCCCTCACTCGTGCCCTCTGCCCCCCACGCTGCAGCTCCCCACGGGTCACCCCTGCACTCCGGTGTGAGGGAGAGGAAAGCAAAGTGAAGCAGGAAGGATGTGGGGCTGGGAGCAGATTGATGGTGTCAGAGAGCAGCATGGCTCCATGTCAGGGTTTTCCCTCCCACCACCGTTGCTTTCGTAGCACCTGATGTAAATCCTCCCTGGCAGGGTAGGTTGACCTGCTTTATTAGAAGCAGCTCTATCAGTAAACCTTCAGCCATCTATGGAGTCTCTTCCAGCTTTCTGGGGTTTTATCTGCCACCGGGGTCTTACCTTCTATTAGCAGCATCGCAGGGGGACTATGAAAAGATGCTTTTCTATCCCAAAGGCACACTTGGCAAGACCAGTTCACACAATGGCTGCAGTATTCCAGGATGTAGCGTCTCCATCAGGCTGGGCACCCAAGGGGCATGTCCGAAGCTGAGTGCCAATAAACAAACTTGTTTTAAGAGAAAGGATCCAATCCTTCTCATTTGGGACTCATTAAAGTCAATGGAAAAAAAGCTCTTTTTAGCTTCCTTAGTCTTTGCCACTTAGGTCTCATGCCAGCCTGACATCAGTGTAGTCACTCTAGATTTATGCCTGTCCCGAATGTGACCTGTCCCAATGAAAAGAGGGGAGAGCTTGGTCCTCTGACCACAAAACTCACTATCCACATGGCTAAGCCAAGCACTCCTTTTTTACCTCAGGCATCTGAAACCGCATCTTGATGCATTGTAACATTCTTCCTCTTTCTCCCCAATAAATCAGTGCTGTCCACTTCGTGTGCATGCTTCGTACTTTCTTCAAGTTTGAGAGGCCTGTTGCTGATTACAGACAGCAGGAAGTAAAGCATATATAATTACTAGGTCAGTATCGAGTAGTAAACAGACCCTTGCAATGGCCCTTGAAGGACATCAGCCTGAAATGGTGGTTCACTTCCTTCAGGCTCAAAAAATATTTTTCTTTAATTTGGCCATATGCTGCTACCAATACAGTGATTAAAATAAACTGCTCTGCTTTAAGAGGGATCAGCAGGGAGACAGCAAGGAACTCGTTTTCAGGGACTGCTGCCCACCACGCACCTTGCAAACCACAGAATCATTTAGGTTGGATAAGACACCCAAGATTATGGAGTCTAAGCTTTGTCCAGTCACCTCTTTGTCAACAAAACCACAGCACTAAGTACCACCTTCAGTCATTCCTTGAAAACCTTCAGAAATGGTGACTCCCCCACCTCCTTGGGCAGCCCCTTCCAATGCTCAGAAACCCCTTAGGTGAAGAAATTCCCTCTGAACTGCCCATCCTGCCTGGGTCAGTGGATGTTACAATGAATTGGGGTGAGGCCACCACAACCCATGTTTATCCACGGAGGTTTGCCTTTCCTGAGGGCTCTGCTATGCATTGGTGAGGAAGAAGCTGGCTCCCACTGGCGCCCCAGCAGTGGGGAACACTGCTTGGCTCTGCACACAACTGTCCCTGCATATTTGGAGCACGGGGGTTTAGCACAGAGGCTGAAATATCACGCCTATCAGTAGGGCCCTGTGGACAGAAAATAGCAGAGGATCTGGTGGCAGTTTCCTTTCAAGACGTACAGGAATAGCAGCACACATCTCTGCTGGATCATGTGGACTGAATTCCTCAGTCAAACTCCTTCGGCTTTGAGTTCTGCAAACCAATTTTTCCCTCCTTGCCTTGTTTGTTGTTTCAGGACCACTAAATTACTAAGAATGGTTTACATTATATAACCACCCTGTCCTTATTGCATTTTGAGGAGGAGACTGACAAACAGCCAGATCTAATTTGTACTTTAAATTGGCTTCTAGGCCAGACAGTCATGCCTTCCAGATGGAAAATCCAGTTGCACTCACCAGCAGATATCCCAGTGCATTCAGGTCCCAAATCAGCTTTGTCCAAAGCTGCAATTTGATTTCTTACACCCTATGAGAGGCTAATGGTCACTTCAGTGCTTGGTGAGGCAGCATCGCTTTTTGTCACCTGTAGCAGTTCAGCTGTCAGCTCTGCCCCGCTGTCCTGTTGTTTTTCCTAGAAGCCTATCTGACAGCTGCAGCAGCTTTATAACTGCCAGATTCGGAATTGGTCTTCCTGGGAAAGTCCTTTCAGGTTGTCTTTTCCAAGGGTCACTCTCTCTTCTAGGCTTGGTCAATGTGTTTAATGCTACCCCAAATCAAAAACAATTTTAAGAACGCAAACGCCATGCTGCTTTTGGATTTGGATTCTCTCGTCTCCTGCCAGGACAGAACCAAGGCTACGTTCAAGGCTGGTTTAGGTTACAGCCGGAGTATGGCCAGTGGCACGCTATGCATGGGACGCTAGCATTGCTGACAGCCATAGGGTGTTAAAATGCTGCCATTGACGGCAACGAGCCTGAGCTGCCGTTTGCTTTGTTAGGGACTAGTGAGGCAAGGTGGCAAGTGCCTCGAGGCAGCCCCCAAACGTGGCTGGGAGCAGGTCTCTGAGTTGCGCTGTTCCACGCGTCCAGCTTGGGGAGCTGGTGGGAATAGCAGCTCCGGCTGAGACACAGACGCCGTGTCTCACAGGCAGGCACAATGCCAGGGGCTGACCACTTGTAGGGAAACAGCACTGGAAGATGCCCAGCAGCAGAGACAGGTACAATCTGCATAAGAGGATGGCCTCAGATAGACAGTCTGTGGCTTTCTCTCGGTCCCTGTAACGTTTTTTGTCATTTAAGGCTTTCTGTTGCAAGGCACATATAATTCTAGGGCTCTGTGGCCTGATGGATAGACAACTTGGTGTTTTTCCCACCTCTGCCATGCTGTTGTTTGGTGGCCTTTGGTGATCAATGAACGCTTTTCATTCTTGGAGTATTCCTTCCTTTCCTCCTCAGGGAAACAAGGCTACTCTAAGTTACTTTAAGATAAGCTGCTGCCAAGTGTCAAAGAAAGAAAGAGGTGAATAAACATGTGCCACAAGGAGTTGCAAGGCAAAGTTATCAAACCCTTACTTTGCAAGTCCTGAATCTCATGGTGCCCAGGAAAGCATCCTCCTCCATGTCTGGAAAGGCTCCTGTCAACCAGGACATCACTTAAAAGCCTGTTTGTGTTCCACTCACACCTCCAAGAAACATGTGCCATCCAGGGAAAGGCAGTGAGTGGTGCTAAAGGAGTCCTGAGAAGCCCTTAGGGACACCAAAGAGTAAACCTCCCTCACTTTTAATGCTTTGCAGCTGATAGAAGAACAACCATCCCACTGCAATGACTCTGTGCCCTTCCCAAGTTCCTCCATGTTTTCAGGGGCTCTGTCAGCCTAGCAGCGTGCATGGGACCGAAATTAACTCTTTGGGAAAAGGTTAGGGATAAGCTTTCTTGGGGCCATCATCTCTGGACAGCCAGAGCTTGCAAAGAAGGTCAGAAGATTGTCAGTCGTGCTGTGGATGGGCAAGATCACTCCTGAAAGGCTTTAGTGAAGCCGACGCTGCAGCTGGGTGGGTGGACTGAGCCCTGATGGGCCCTGTCACAAGCACTGCATTACACGAGAACATGACCACAGTGGCTGGCCTGGAAAGAGAGGCTCAGCCAGGCACGTTTCTTGTGTGGGAGAGCCAAGGTGTTGAGCAACACCCAGCAGAGACACGCAGATCTGCTGCCAGGTCTCTGCTACACAACCTAACCGTACCCACGCATTTTCCGAGTCCCTATTTCCCAGTACCTCTTGTAGAGACACACATTTAGCAAAGTGTAAACCACCATCAAATCTGAGTGCTTGCACTTTACAGCCACTTCAGCTCAGGCCCAAACAATTACACAGAGTCCACACTAGCAAAGATCAAGCCAGTATATTACATGAAAGGAATAGTCTGTTTTGGTTTCACTTCCCTTTGCCCACACTTCTCTGAAACTGCCCTCTGTTTGTTTGGGATATTTGCAGGTATGCAATATTTTCCTGGCTGACTTCACAAGGAACACTGCGGTCCTAACAGGCTCTACCTTTGACTCCTGTGCTGCTTTGGCCAAGTCTTTGGATTCCTCTGTGGAGTAAATCAAATAATGTGTGCAAAAGCAGATGTGGAAAAAATAACATATGGAGAAGAACTGACATGTTAAACTATAAGCAATAACTGCAGGTGTGCAAGGGAGCTCCAGGGCTGATGCTCATTGCTCCACTGGAGAGAAGAAAAAAAAAAAGAAAAAAAAAAGACTGGAGGACCAGGCAGCTACACAGTAGGATCCAAGTCAAATTCAGGCAATTTTCCCCAAAAAACTGGCATTTTGCAAAGTATGGAGACTGCAGCACCAAACACTCTCAGGTTGTAAACAGCTCCCATCAGGCCCTGTCCCCTTTGATGCTCCCCTCGCACAGGATTGGGAGGCCCAGCAGCAGGGACTAGTGAGAACTGGTTTCTGAAAATATGGAAAACAAGTTTCCTGAGGGAAAAGAAAACTCAGGCTTGTTTCACTTTGAAGGCTTGTTTGTTTGGTGCCTTTGGAAAAATGAAGGAAACCAGTGATGCCTTTGATGAAAAGAAAAGCCGAAATGCAGAAAGAAATAACAAAAAATTAAATATGTTTTCTGACAAAAGCATATTGCCTGGCCACACTGCTGTGTCTATGTCGCATGTAGCTCAGAATCAACGAGAGTCCTCACAACCATTGCTAGCAAAAGCCACTAAAAATCCCGCCCTGGCTTGGAGCTCACACCCCCACTATTTATATAAATTGTGTGCAGTTCCTAGGAATGGTATGGTCTCAACAGCAGGCATATTTATCAATCTTTTAATGCCAAGTTGTTGCCTACCACACAGCAGGGTCACCAGCTCCCTCTTCTTGCTCTGCCTCCATCTAGAGCCAGCTTTGCAGGTTTTTCCACTCCCACCCTACCATGACAAGAAGCACCTGTTGGGGATCAAAGCCTCCTTCCCTCGGGGAATCCATTTCCTAAGTGCTCTCATCTGGCAGAATTTTTGGGGCTACCCTTCCAAAGAACCATGCAGGGGTTGTTGTGGGAAGCGGTGTCTGAAAGTGCACAGAATCACAGAAAGAATCCTAGAATGATTTGGACCAGAAGGGACCTTAAAGATCATCTCATTCCAACCCCCTGCCATGGACTGGGACACCTTCCACTAGATCAGGTTGCTCCAAGCGCCTCCAACCTGGCTTTGAACACTTTCAGGGATGGGGCAGCCACAGATTCTCTGGACAACCTGTGCCAGTGCCTCACCACCCTCTAAGAATTCTTTCCTAATCAAAATCTCTCCTCTTTCCATTTGAAGCCAGACAGAAAGCAGTTAAATATTGTTTCTGGTAAAAAACAGCTCTGCTAACAGCAAATCAGTCCATCAAGCTGCCTCATGCTCCCAGCCTCACGAGGACAAAACCACAATGAATGATCCAAAGAAGTAGTCTTCAATATCCCCTTTTAGCCCTAAGCCAACTAATCTGCACAGTCATAAACTACGTGCAATTCTACAATATACCAGAGGGAGAGATACCTTTCTTGGAAGAATTGTGTCTCAATTTACATCACAATCGCAATAAAATATTGTTATCTTCATTTAACTTTGCACAAATCTATCAAATCTATCCTATAGTCAAAACCAGTTGTCTCACAAAATACATGTTATCAGCTGCAAGTGCCAAAGCAACTTTTCTTCCTCCTTTCTTAGACAAAACACCATTTTGTCCCAGAAAATGAACACATTACAGGGTTTCTTACATGATAAGAGAGACCTGTGTTGTCATCAGAGCATGTAGTACTCTGAAACTGAAAACCCACCCAAATACTTTCCTTGAAGTGAGAAAACTGAACTAAAAGCCTTGTGCGGAACCAGCAGCGGCGTCCGCAGGGCTTGAGCTCACCCCTCAGGGTCTGCCACTTGAACCCACAGCCATACAGATGAAACTCACATTTCTGGGCTCATTTTCCGCTTTTTTCTCACATAAACGATGTGACCCAAAGGCAGGTTGTGTCGGGTTGGAGGTGCCCAGCTGTCCACACAGTCGCTCACATTCCTCGCCTCAGCAGGACAAGGAGAAAATCGGGGGGCACGTACTTGCCCCAACATGGCATCTCCACAGGTGGCAGGGGAGGACCCCCACCTCCTCCTCAACCCCCCTGCTGCTCTCTGGGCTGGTCATCAATTTTTTTCCCCCTCATTCCTTTCTATTTCCCAGCATTTTCTCCCTTCCTTACCTCAATTTCCCCAAGGTGTCACACCAGCAGGTCTGAGGGGCTGGGCTGAGCCGCCAGAACCGCCCGGAACTGCCTGTACCTGAGGCAGTTCCCGCCTCCCTCAGAGACCCCTCAGCCCCACCGCCATCCCTGGGCATTCCTGCCTTCCCTCCCAGACCCCC